>CAUYLG010008025.1:0-24186 GCA_963573385.1 Cacajao melanocephalus | reverse complement strand
CTGTAGGAGGAGAGGCATTCTGATTTCGGGTGTTCTCAGCCTTTTTGCACTGGTTTCTTCCCATTTTTGTGGATTTATCCACCTGTCGTCTTTGTAATTGCCGACTTTCAGATTGGGTCTGAGTGGACGTTCGGCTTGTTGTTGATGAAGTTTTTTCTGTTTCTTAGTTTTCCTTTGGTGGACGCCCCTTCCCCACAGAGCTAGGCCTTTCCGGGTTCAGCTGTGCTTACTGTGAAACTCTCAGTCCTCAGTGCTTCCAATTGCTGTTCTCCTTGTGGGGATGGGACCAGCGGAGCCCAACTCAAAGGGCACCCAGTTGCATATACTGCACACTGAGAAGTGTCGCACCGGCGACCCATGTGGCTTCTCTGCCGGGAATCTCCCAGTTTGTGGGCAACAGAAATTCGTCTGAAATTGCGGCATCCACTCGCTCTCTGCGCTTTCACTGGGAGCTACAATCTTGAGCTGTTGTTAATTGGCCATCTTGGATCTCTCTGCCCGGTGATGAAGTTTTTTCTGTTTCTTAGTTTTCCTTTAGCGGACGCCCCTTCCCCACAGAGCTGGACCTTCCCGGTTCAGCTGTGCTTACCGTGAAACTCTCAGTCCTCAGTGCTTCCAATTGCTGTTCTCCTTGTGGGGATGGGACCAGCCAAGCCCGACTCAAAGGGCACCCCGTCCCGTATACTCCACACCGAGAAGTGCTGCGCCGGGGCGCCGGGAAAATAGCCGTGTGGGCCAAAAAAGTTGTGCTGGCGACCCATGTGGCTCCTCCGCCGGGAATCTCCCAGTTTGTGGGCAATAAACATTCATTTGAAAGTGCAGCGTCCACTCGCTCTCTGCGCTTTCACTGTGAGCTACAATCCTGAACTGTTGTTAATCGGCCATCTTGGATCTCTCCGACAAAGGTAAAATTTCTTTTGAGAGAGTATGTCTGTCCTCCATATATGATTGAGCTTTATCAGTGGGGCTAAATAAAGTAAAAGCTATTTCCCTTGCTCTGGTCTTTTAGGATTGGTCCCTGGGCTTATTGAGTAGACCTTGGTTTATGCTAATAACTGCTTCTATTATACTAAATAGAGCACTTGTTGCTTTAAAACATTTTTTATCACCCAGGTTTTTTTTCTTTTGGCTAACACTGCACCTTCCTGATTAAATTAATTTTCCTTGTGTGACTGGCACATGACATTAGTTTTTTTGGTAGAGTTTTGTTTTTATTATTCAAAATAGGTGGCTTGTAACAGAGGTTCTATTTTTCATTAAAGAGAAATAAAAGATTAGGTCATGATCCTGTCATTTTAAAGTCAACAGAGGGTAATTACTTGTTTACTGGGGAGTGATACTCCCCTTTCTGTATTGCCACGGCTGCTTTCTCAGTGGAGAATTATGACCTATGCTCAGTAAAGAGCTTGGATCTCAGGGTCCCTTTATTTTCATAACTGCCAAATTGATCATGCTGGGCAAGAGAGGGGTATAGTTGCCAACCACATGTAACCAGCTATAGGTTGTTTTAGCTATTTCTTTTTTAACATGTTAAATGTTTTTGCTTGTGGTATAGTTTCTATACCCATACTCAAGAGCACATTAATTACATCTCAGTGCTTAATAACTGTTGGTTAACTAGCCGGGTGCAGTGGCTCATGCCTGTACTCCCAGCACTTCGGGAGGCCGATCTGGGTGGATCACGAGGTCAGGACTTTGAGAGCAGCCTAGCCAAGATGGTGAAACTCCATCTCTACTAAAAATACAAAAATTAGCCAGGCGTGGTGGCAGGCACCTGTAATCACAGCTACTTGGGAGGCTGAGGGAGGAGAATCACTTGCACCCGGGAGGCGGAGGTTGCAGTGAGCTAAGATCGTGCCACTGGACTCCAGCCTGTGTGACAGAGCAAGACGTTGTCTCAAAAAACAAAAAACAATAACAACAACAAAAAAAACTGTTGGTTACCGTTTGAAATAAAGGTAAATATTGAATGCAAGCTCATTTCAAGTACAAAAGTTGACATTCAGAAAGGATTTCTAGTGAAGTCTGCGATTGTGTAGCTAGGTATAATTGCCTGTGGTATATTATTTCAAACGAGTGTCTGTGAAATAATCATACAATTCAATTTGAAGACCTTTGTTTGTAGATTTCAAAATAAATAAAAGCATTTAGGTTATATTTCATAATTAATGAGAGGAAAGTTTATTTTAGTTATACATTTTGGGGAAGGGTTAATTTGGAAGAGAATCCTATCTATCTTAGAAAGTTTGCATGTTCTATTCTTTCTGTATTAACATCAGGACAAAATTTTGCAAACTATATTCTTTCACAAGGCTTAAACCCAGAATATAATTTAATAACAGAGAAAACAAAACAAAATTGAAATTTAAGTCATAGACCAGGGTAGGATGAGAGTAAAACGCATGAGTTAATACTACCTTCACAAAGATTCTTAGCATTCCACCTTAAAAATCAAACTGCGCAGAGGAGAAAGCCAGTCCCATCAAGCCTGCTCCTAGGAAGAGAGCTGGTTTTTTTCCTTCCTTCTTCCACTCTTAGGACATGCCTGATCTTCTTGAGCAGTCCAGCACAAGCTAATCCACAAGGTTCAATCAGGCTAAGTAATTGGAGGAATGTGTCAACTCTGAATTACAATGAGCAGAAGGGAAGGATATGTCAGCTGACTAATCAGGGATAGTGGTTTTTTTTTTTCCTCCCCAGCACTGCTGCCACTGTGCTAATGGAAGCAGCTACGGCAGCTTTGTTTGATAGAGATTTTTGCCTGCCGTTTTTAAATACTACCCAAGAAGCAGCTCATATTTCATCAATGTTGCATTGACAATTGGAAAAGAAGAGTGTAATTGTGTATAGGCGAAATGGCAGAAGCAAATCCCCCGAGAGGCAAGATGAAGTTCAGAAGGAATGCGGTAAGGGCTCTGTCTGCACTCCTGGAAAGCCTATTCCCAAGTTCAAATGCTGGGATGCTGCAGCATGGTGCTATAGCACAAACTGCTGAGTGGGGTTTTTAAGGACAGATGGAGAGAAAGGAGACTTATATTTGCATGGATTGCATTGATGTGATTACTGTGATACTGACATAGGGTAATTTTCAGGCAAATGAGGGGGTAGAATATAATTTCAAAATCTAAATGTCATCAAGTTTATGGATGAGAACCTTAGTCATGTTATTTGTTTAAGACTGTATGAACAATTTTGAATCATTTGACAGTATAGCTTTAAATCATGACTTAAAATACTATCTAACAAAAGGATTCATCCTTTCCTTCACCATGATCAAGTAGTGTATGTTGCCAGGGATGGGTCTGGAGGTGATTCCATTATCATTTAAAAATGCAGCCTTTCCTGAGTATTACTGTACAAGTGATAAAATGTAAAATCTATAATGATTTGAAATCCTTATTGTTTGAATTCTTTTCCAACCTTAAACTTCACAGGTTCAAAATTGTTGCCTACTGACAACTTTTTTTTTTAAAGAAAGAAGACAGTAACTCACTTTTCATTATAGTCTAGAATTTGGAAATCTCTTCTTTCAGTTACATTTCAAGCACTCTTTCTTTTACCTAAATTTTCTCTTCATTTATTAATTAGTATATTTCCAGCAGATTTCTAATATGATCTTTAGATGTATTTTGGAGAAATATTGAAATAACACTAGCTAATTTAATTTAAAAAACCAATCATTAAAAAGGCTTTAAATGCCACTCTTTTTCTTTCAAAGCTTAATATAATGTTATTGATGTTATGGTTTAAAATATAAATTTGCTCACTAAAAATATCGAGATCACACACACACACACACACACACACAAATAAGAAGATAAAAATTGACCATCGGAAAAAAATGACATTTTGAATTAAAATTAAGATAAGGAAAGTAAGACTTTTATTATTGTTGAATGACCGTGAACATTAATAGGTGAGTAAATGATTTATTTTCTAATAAAGCTCTAAGCACAGACTGCTATTTTACAAATTATAGTTAGTTTTATTTTGACAAAATTATATCTTTGGCCCTATACATGTTTTTATATTATAAGAATGTAGAGCCAGACTTTTAACAGACAATTTAAGGTGCACAAGAAATATTTGTGTTTGTACTTTGGAGTATTGTAAGCAACTGATATTAGCACTTTTGTTACCAAAGGTAACTTAAGCTTTCAGAAAGTTCCTAATTTCATATATATATATGAATATATATATGAATTTCATGATATATATGAATATATGAAATATATATTTCATGAATTTCATGATATATATGAATATCAATTCATATATATATATATTCTCAGTGCTGAACTTAGTTTCAGGTCTATACACATGCATTAATATACACACAAATAAATATAGCACAGGAGTACTCATTGAATAGACATATTTAGCACTGTGATATATACAACATAAGTTACAAAGGTAAATATGGAATGGCTACTGGGCTGCAGAAACTCTCAATCTAGTGGAAAGGGTAAGACATGTTCATAAATAACTATTTTGAAAAGAAATTCTGGCTGGTAGAGAAGGCCTCATTCAGGGGATGGTATATGTTTGGGTGTTAAGTAAGAGCATATGTTGCTGTTACCTTTCCTTGATTCTATCCTATGTTTTTTGCCCTCATAAATGAATTAAGTGACTCCTTGGAACAGATATTATGAGTGGGATTAATTGGATTAATTCTGAAGCCTAGAACTATAGTAGAAGACACATATGTTTTGCTTATATGGCTAGGACTTGATGAGTAAAGAATTTGAACCTCAGGTAGTGAAAAAATGGTTTCACCTTGAAGCGTCTCTGGGTTTGGGTTGATCCTGGAGGCTATGATAGGTGGCATCTAAAAGGATGGTCCAGTGCTATTTGAAGTCCAAAAAAAATAACTGAACTAGTTACTTGGTAGAAATTTCAATGACTGTAGCTGAGTAAGAGAGAGGGGAGGAGAATAGATCGATAGATATGTGACAAACAGGGCAAACCAGGAGGAAGGAGTATTGCTTTGGGCTGTCCTGCCCCTGAGGTCACTCAACAGGTTGCTTGGCAACTCCTACTATCTGTATTCTTTAAGGTGGGGATACGGGGAAAGAGTGTGGAAGTGGCTCATACTGTTGTCATCTATTTTCTATAGCTTGAGGTAATGAGATTTTTTTTCCCAGCATATTCTGCAGAGATGGTTCAGACCTTATCAAAGTCAAGTGCCTGTCGGCATCTCAACATTTGTCTGATATTAGATTATACTTTCCTTTCGGTATACTGTATCCTCTAAATTTTTTCCAGCAACTTGTTTCAAATGTTGTTTGTCCCATTTTTGAAACGTCAAAGTCAAATCATCCCTGAATGGCAAACAGTAAATCTGAATGTGCATTCAATCTATAAAGTGTTAAGTGTCTAGAAAGAGTTTACCCTTAGGATCCAGATAGGCCTTACTACCACTGCTTATTGACTGTGCCTCAATGTGCTCCTCTGTGAGAAGGGAATAATATCTAGTTTACTGCAATGTTATGAAGGCTAAATAAGATTATATATATATGAAGTCTGACACATACTTAATGGCTTTTAGTCAAGGGTCTCTCTTATCGTTACTGCCTTTCTTTACCCTAAAGATTAAAAAAGAAAAGCTATAGGAACATAAATTATTTTTATAGTAAATAACCAAACTTTTATGTTTTATAAGGTACTTTCGACATTCTAGAAGTAATAACTAGAATAATGGAAAAGTGTGCATAGGGTGATGAATTGCCTCCCTTAGAGAGCACACACAAGAGTATTAAACAAGGTTAATTTCTAGACTTTGGTAGTGAAATGATGTATTTGGTTTATGCCTGCTCCTGTTGTTATTGTTGTTGTTACTGCTGTAAGATCATAGAACTAAGCAATCTGGAAGTACGAGTGAGTAAAAGGGAGTAAATCTGTTCTCTGGGAGGGAAAGATGAGAAGGAGCTTATTTTGTGCTGTTACCTTGAAGAGCCTGTAAGAGCTACTGCTGAGGGCTGGGGTGGGACCATGTACAGTGATTGGACACATGGCTACGAGTCCTATATGATGGGCAGTTGGTTCACTTTTACTGAGATGTCTTTAAGCAGTCACATGCTGGAACTTCAGAAAAATGCCTGCAAGAAGCTAAAACCAATGCTGTTTCCTCTCTCAGGCAAACTATTTTTTTAAAAGCAAAAACACAATGAAATAAAACAAAACTAACCTTTGCCCAAATCCTTTTGCTTTTTTGACAATTTCCCAAAAATGATTTATGCTTTCAAAATCTCAGCTTTGATTTTAGGGAAAAAGAAATTGTGCTTTTTCATGTTTATATAACCATATAGATTAGAGGTTCTTAAAGCAGTATACCCAAGAATTTAGAAATATAATATTCCCAAACCAAAATGGGAAAGTTCACTGGTCTTCAGCTGTATTTGCTGTTTGATTGTTCATTTAAATACGAGTTTTAAAATGGATTTTCTTGAAACTTTTAGTTATTACAAATATTGGTATATAGAAAAGAAGTACTCTCTATATATACCTATATGTATATCCACATAGATACATACAGACTAATCTTAAATTTATATGGCTTGTCAGGTTAAAATTGCTCAAGAGTGTTCTGCCCCCTGTAGATTCTCATAGCCAGCAATTACAGACAAGGATGTGTCCATATTATCGATATTGGTTGATGTTCAGATCTATGAAGGTTTTGGTTCAGCGGTTGCAAATTGTCAGTGCACAGATATGTTTTGTTTAGACTATACATCATTTTAACAAACTTTTAATTTGTTTTCCATCTTTAAACATCTGGGCTTCACATGACAATCTGGGTTTCTGTCTTCTCTTGAAAAACCAAAGAGTTGGCAATGCTGGGCCCACCTTACTATATGACAGCATGTATCTGGAGCTGACTTTTGAGTGCCCTCTGCTTTGAATGTTCTCCAGTTCACCACAGTCCCCCACACTTCCTGTTGCTCCTCATCATATAGGAAGAATGTGAATTGCTATTTTCCACCTAATTTAGGCTGTTCATTAATTAAGCCTACTTTGTATTGACATTACACATGGTAGGCATTCAAGTTTGTCACCTTTGCCTCAGATCTCAGGTTTAGATTCTCAACCAACCTGATCCTTGTATTATTTCTGCTATAACTTCTCCACATTCCTCTTGTTGATTGAGTCTAGTTTTACAGGCAGGTGAGCCAGGGTTTTAGTTCTGCTACTTAGGAGCTAGAAGGTCTTGAAAAATTACCTGACCTCACAAAACCTTCATGTATCAGTTCCCTATTGCTGCTGTAACAGATCACTACAGCCTTAGTTACTTAAAACAATGAAAATGTATTGTTACAGTTCTGGAGGTCAGAAGTCCAAGATTACCCCATTGGGCTAAAAATCAAGGGTCAGCAGAGCTGTGTTCCTTCTGCAGACTCTAGAGAAGAATCTGTTTCTTTGACTTCTCTAGCTTGCAGATTGTCCACATTCCTTGGTTTATATCCCTGCATCACTTTGACCTCTGCCATCACATCTTCTTCTCTGACTCTCCTGCCTCCCTCTTTTCCTAATGATTACATCAGTCCCACCATAATGATCCAGGATAATCTCCCCATATCGAGATCCTCAATCACATTTATAAAGTTTCTTTTACTATATAAGATAACATATTCATAAGTTCCAGGGATTAGGATGTAGACATCTTTGGGTATAATGGCACTCAGTTTCTCCAGTTGTGAAATGAGGACAAAAATAGAACCTACTGTATGTAAATACTTAGCACAGTGTCATAATAGTGCCCCTTATGGGCATAATTCTAGTAGTATGCATTCAATAAATGACATTTCCACCCCTTCCAACTATCCAATCTCCTTTACCTACCTTAAAGCTTTGAAAGGTCCTGAATATATAAATATACACATATATATATATATATTTTTTTTTGGCTAAAAAGAAGCTATGAATAGTAGTCATAAATGTGAGATCTGGATTCACTTTAAAAGTATGACAGTTTGGTAGGCACCTATTATGGTCTAGGTTAAGTGAATGGGGGGACGGGGATTAAAAATTCAGATATGTCTTATTCACATGTGGGCATGAGGGATAAAAACAATACACCTGATCTGAACTGTATGATTTAGTTTTCTAGAAAAATAACTGACAAATCAAATGCATTGAGTGCCACCTGATTGCTCTGATTGCTTAGTAGTTGTGTAGCTATTGCCTACAAGTTATTTAGTCTTCCAAATGGCTACTAAAGTTGAGAGTAACTTGGATTAAAAGGGTCTATGTGGTGGCAGGGCACGGTGGCTCATGCCTGTAATCTCAGCACTTTGGGAGGCCGAGGAGGGCAGATCACGAGGTCAGGAGTTCAAGACCAGACAGACCAACATGGTGAAACCCCATCTCTACTAAAAAATATAAAAATTAGCTGGGCATGGTGGCTTGTGCCTGTAATCCCAGCTACTTGAGAGGCTGAGGAAGAATAATTGCTTGAACCAGAACCCGAGAGGCGGAGGTTGCAGTGAGCCGAGATCGCGCCACTGCACTCCAGCCTGGGCTACAGATAGAGCGAGACCCCATCTCAAAAAAAAAAAAAAAAAAAGAGTCCATGTGATCTAGGAAGATATGCAAAAAAGATTCTAAAATTATGCAATAACAAAAAAGTTTGTAAATGTAATTATGTAGTTTTTATTCTTTGATAATGCATTTTCTTTAAAAGCACAAGTTTTTCTGGGCTTTTTGTGACGAATGAATTATTAAATATTTTGAAGGAATTAAGGAATGAGAATGTATGCTGTAGGGCTGTTGGGCCCCACAGGGTCGTGGGGTGTCCCTTATGCTGTGCTGAAGTGCAGGATCCAAGAAGTAAAGAGACAGGACATTGAAGAACTTGTGAAGAGCATCTGGACTCGGGGGGCCACGCCACCTATGAGCAGAGACAGGCGAGGCCCCGAATGCTCAGAAGTGTCTGTATTTATTAGGTACAAGCAGGGGGAAGAGTCGTAACTGAGATCATCATCTGTAGACTTAGTGATAGGGCATACATAATCATGTGAGTCACAAGCGAGGGGGCCATCCCATTATGTCACCTGGGCAGAGAGGTGGGCCATGCACAGTAGGGGGCTGTGCCGTGCCCAGTAGTAGAGGGTCGTGTACAGAAAAGGGGTCCACCCCCATTAGGTCACCAAGGCAATGAGGAGGGCTGTGTGCAACAGGTGTGCAATATTTCTTATCTAGGGGCTGGAGACTTCAAAGGGTTTCTAATAGAAGGATACTGGAAGCCAATGCAGTGGGAGCTGACAGACTTGTGCTCTTAAGATATTTATGGGAGGATGATCTGAGCTAGCACAGAAGCAAGAAAAGACTAACAGGGTGTACAGCCGCCGTGACTGGTCACACCGGAGGGATCCTTCTCCCTCGGTTATTTGCGGGATCTCAGGCCTGAGGCCTACTTTCCACAGGAACTGGATGCAAGGTACTACAACTCCTTTATCAGGAGGAGAGGCTCTTGCTCCAAGCCTGCCATACAGCATATGCCCTTCCAGGCAGGGACGCCACCGCCTGGGTCTTTGGTTCTTGTCCTGGTCTGGCTGTTTTCCCATGTACTGCTTCTGTTCTGTGACTGCTCTAGGCATTCCTCCTACAATAAACTACTATATGGTTATATAGAAGGATTCTATAAATCAGCACTAAATGTGTCAGTACAGCTCCAACTACAATACCTATATGATTATATAGAAAGATTATATGGAATTAAGTATGATTATACATATAAGCTAAATACAGTAAGCAGTAAGTTATTATATAGAAAGATTATATGGGACTAAGTATGATTATATATATAAGCTGGATATAAGTAAGCAGTGAGTTATACTTCAGGCACTTATTGTGCCTGGGATCTGCACAGTTCTCCTTCCTCCATGCCCATGGGGGGTGTTACCCACATATGCTAAGATAATCAGAAGGTTTTACTCAAGAATGAACTGATTAGAATATATAATTATCTTTAGAAGCAATTTATATAGCTGTTATATGTAGCTATCAATGTTTGGGATAAACCACTTTATTAAATAGAGCAATGACAGGTTTAATGAACATCCAACATAAAATCTCTGACTTATGAGCAGCTGAATACCCTACCCCTGCTTAAAATCATTTCCCTACTCATCTTGCAGACAGTGATTTTCCTTCTCTCTCCTTTCTTTCTATTTTGTTCCCTGCTATGTGATTAGCCATCTCTGGACCTGGCTGCTGGTACAGCCTTGATCTTCTAGGAATGGCAGAGTAGAGAACAGGGACTTACCTCAGGCAGAGAGTTGCTACATAGCCCTCTCTATTCCCATAGTATCCTCCCATACTCTCCTCCCCAATGCATAATTTTGGAGATGGGTGAGTATCCCTGGCTTGAAGTCAGCCCTAGGTTCTTGTATCCAGAGAATTCTAGATACAAGAGAATATGAAATACAGGGAAGTCAGAGAGAGAGATATATGAAACCAGATTAACCTAGAATCCATGAAAGAATAAAAGTAATTTTTCTTTAAATGTTGGCAAAAGTAGGGTGCTTTCAATTTCATTTAAGAGTGAAAAAATAAACAGGTCCAAGGCAGGTGAGTATAATAATATAATGGGAATTTACCCAGGTGAAGAAAAAGGAAAGACTTAACTCCCAAAATGAAGGGGGTAAAAATAGAATCCGTGCTTTCCATTTAAAAATAGGCCCAAAGGGCCAGGCACGGTGGCTCACGCCTGTAATCCCAGCACTTTGGGAGGCCAAGGTGGGCGGATCACGAGGTCAGGAGATCGAGACCATCCTGGCTAACACAGTGAAACTTCGTCTCTACTAAAAATACAGAAAAAAGAAAAAAAATTAGCTGGTCATGATGGCATGCGCCTGTAGTCCCAGCGACTCAGGAGGCTGAGGCAGGAGAATTGCTTGAACCCAGGAGGCAGAGGCTGCAGTGAGCCAAGATTGCACCACTGCACTCCAGCCTGGGTGACAGAATGAGACTCCATCTCAAAACAAAACAAAATGAAACAAAACAAGGCCCAAAGTTCCCACAAGTCCCTGTTAGATTCTCCCCTTAAGGAAGCCTTTATCCATATCCCTAAAATATTCTGCCCAAACCTGCTTGTCCTGAGGTTCAAGAATCTAAGGCAAAATTTTAAAACTATCTTATTAATATTTTAGATTTTAAAAAGTGCCTTTTCATGTCTTTTGCCCACTTTTTAATGGGGTTGTTTGTTTTTCTCTTGTAAATTTGTTTAAGTTCCTTAAATACTGCATGTTCTCACTTATAAATGGGAGCTAAATGATAAGAACTCGTGAACACAGAAGGAAACAACAGACACTGGGGTCTACTTGAGGGTGGAGGGTGGGAAGAGGGAGAGAAGTGGAAAAGATCACTATTAGGTACTGAGCTTAATACCTAGGTGAAGTAATAATATATACAACAAACCCCCATGACACATGTTTATCTATGTAACCTTTGCATGTACCCCCAAACCTAAAATAAAAATTTTAAAAGTGCCTTTATATTCATTTTTTCTTTTAATTCCTGTAATAACTGGAAAATACATATATATATATATATATATATATATATATATATATATATTTGAGGCATAGTCTCAATCTGTTGCCCAGGCTGGAGTGCAGTGGCACAATCTCAGATCACTGTGACCTCCACCTCCTGGGTTCAAGTAATTCTCATGCCTCAGCCTCCACAGTAGTGGGGACCACAGGCATGTGCCACCACACCCAGATAATTTTGTTGTATTTTTAGTAGAGACAGGTTTTAACCATGTTGGTCAGGCTGGCCTCGAACTTCTGGCCTCAAGTGATCTTCCCACTTCAGCCTCTCAAAGTGATGGGATTATAGGTGTGAGCCACCGTGACCAGCTGGAAAATACATACACTTAACAAAAAATAAAATATACATTATGTAGATAATAGAAGGTAGGATATACATTACCATTAGAACTCTTTTTCTGTTTCTCTGTTTCTCTATACATGTTAACGTTATTCTTTTCAATGTTTCTCCAGCAGCAGGGCTCTTGGCAACTGGCTGCTATTAAATGGCATCCTCAAATCTTCTTTCACTGTGTATTAGTTTGAAAATCCTAGGGCAGGACTTCTTTGGCCCTGCTTACATCAAATGTTCATGCTAATCTTTTTCTTTTCCTTTTTTAAAGAGATGAGGTCTCGCTCTGTCGCCCAGGCTGGAGTGCAGTAGTACCATCATGGCTCACTGCAGGCTCAACTTCCTGGGCTCAAGCTATCCTCCCCACTCAGTCTCCTGAGTAACTGGAACCATAGGCACGTGCCACCATGACTAAATAATTTTTAATTTTTTTGTACAGATGGGGTCTCACTATGTTGCCCAGGCTGTTCTGGAACTCCTGTCCTCAAGCGATCCTCCATCCTCGGCCTCCCACATTGTTTGGATTACAGGCATGAACCACCATGTCTGGCCGTAATCATACATCTAATCACTACTAATCATTGTGTGTTGGAAAAGCAGGGCCATGTAGGAAAATAAGAGTTCTCATTTGGAACCAATGTGTAAAATAATAGGAGGGGGAGTACTTTCTCAAATGAAGGGAGAGAGTAACAGACATGGCCTGCTGGGGGAATTACGAGTTGAACAACCATCCCAATTTACGTATATTGATAATCATTGTTTATCGATTTAATTTTATGCTTTTAATTTACTGATTTGTGCATATCACACTCATCTCCTTTATTTACTCTAATTCTCATTGCCACTTAACATTTTATGTTTTATCACCATCTCAAATTGAATTAAGGAAATCCCCAAATTTCAGCATCATTTCCCAAAAATCTATGTCTTATACCCTGGTGAAAGTAACTTTTTTCTTTTATTTTAAAATGTACTTTATTTTTTAGAGCAGTTTTAAGTTCACAACAAAATTGAACAGGAAGTACAGAGAGTTCCCATAAACTCCTTGCCCCACAATATCTTATTTTATAGTTTTGTTTAATTACTAATATTGTAACATGCCTGAAATATAATTGCAGTTGGAACATTTTTCATATATTTTGCTCTATTACGCTTTTATCTGCCATCTTGAGGCTGATGACTCCTGATTCTGTACTCCTAGCCTAGACTTCTTCCCCTTGTTACTTATACAAACAGCTGTCCGAAGGACATCATCTGGATGTCCTGCTGACCCTTCCAACCTAACATGTATATGAATGGGGATCAGAATCTTGTTTCCCTCCTTAAAACCTGTTTATTTTGTGTTTCCCTATCTCAGTGAAGGTTGTACCATTCAACCAATTAATCAAGCCCCAAATCTGGAGTTTGATCCTCCTAGTCCCTCCTTTCTCAATAAGTACATCAAGTGGTTGTGACTTGCTGATTGTACCTCCCAAATTCTACCCTTATTCCTGCTACCGTTGCTTTAGTTCAGAAACTCATCATTCCTGGCTTGGATTACTGTACCAGCCTCCTAGCTCATCTGTCTGCTTCTACTCTTGTTCAAATCCAGTTCTTCCCAAAGCCAAAGTGATCCTTCTAAAATGCAAATCTGACCATGTTGCCTGCTGCTCAAAACCTCTTAGAGACTCCCCTAACCTCCAGGAAAAAAAACCCATGATACCTTCTGATGTGGTTCTGGCCCATTTCCCCAACACCATCTCCCATTGTCCCCCGACAGCATTTCAACTAGCTCTCTTAACTAGGGCCTTTTCAGGAGATGGAGTAGTTTAGTGATTAAGAGCACAGACTTAGGGGCAAATCAAGGCTTTGCCAGCTGGGGTAAGGTGTACTTAAACTTTCTGAGTCTCACTGTCTTTATTTGTAAAGTGAGTAACCTAACTCCTTCCTAGCATTATTATCAAGAGAATCTATGATAATATTGGTAAAATCCTTTGGACAGAGTAAGCATTTAGTACATGGTGATTTATTATTAAAATTGGGCTACGCTACTCCATTCTCCACTTATTTTGCAAGGTGCCCTCCTTTGACTTTTGAATTCTTTAGTATAGCAATTATTTTTGACTGCCTACTATGTGCCAGTAAGTTCTAGAAGTTGGGGAAACATTGGTGAACTGGAACGACGTTCTGATCCAATTAATTCCTTGTTATGCTTCAAGACCTTTTCGGCCTTTCTATGTCTTGGAGAGTTCATGCTACCATTTCCCCTTGTATATTATTCTAATTCCTTTGATTACTTATCAACTTATCATGTTAAAGAGTTGCTGATTACTAATGGACTCTGCAGTTGAACTGTTGAATAGAGATTATATTTTGTTAATTTGTGAACATTCAATGCCTAACAGAGCATGATAATCACTCATTTAAATACATGAAGTAGACACATAAAAGATGTTCGGTAAATATTTCTTAGATTAAAATAAAAGTATAATTCCATAATAAAAGTATTGTTTTATTGTTTAATGTAAATACACAGCCAAAACCCCTTTGACTTTTAGGGTTATCGTAGGAACCTGCCCCCTAATTCTGTTTGTTTTTATAGGAAATAACATTATTTTTCTTACTATTTCCATGTTTTTAGATTTTATTAATATCCATTTGTAAAGTATTGGCCTTTTACTGGCTTTTATGAATATAAAGTTTGTTTTTTTCAATTACATATTTTCTGATATGTGCTCAGTTGAGTGTGTGTTGACAATTTTTTTTTCTTTCTTTTGTTCTTTCTTTCTACAGGCTTCCTTCCCTGGGAACTTGCACTTGGTTTTGGTTTTACGTCCCACCAGCTTTCTTCAACGAACTTTCACAGACATTGGATTTCGGTTTAGTCAGGAGGATTTCATGCTTAAATTACCAGTAAGAGTATATTATTTAAATGTTTTGTTCCTCTAATTCTCATAAGGACTTGCACCATGCTGTTTATATTTTACATGTGCCCATGTAGCATTTAAAAGAAAAAAATTTAAATTTGTCTTTTAAAAGTATACATTTGAAATGCCCAAAAGTCTTTCACTTGTCATTTAAAAAAGAAATTGATTCATCAACTTTTAACAAAACAATTGCTTTTGCAAAAAAATATGTCATATATGTTATATATATGTGTGTATGTATGTATGTGTGCATGTGTGTATATGTATGTATGTGTATGTGTATATAAGTGGGAAATTTTATTTTTAGTAAAATTCAATGTATGTTTTATGTATTTGAATTCCCATGAACTTACATCCTGAGCTAGTCCAGAGTACCATGACTTTTTAAATACATTTTTGTATGTTTTTAAGGTTAAGAATAGGGTGCTCATAAATTTGGATACTTTTGAAAAGGTCAGTCCCTCCTGCTAAATTATAACTTACTACATAAAGTCCTTTTCTTTGTTGTGAACATAGCATCCTCTTCAAAGCTAGACCATTAACTGCAAACTTTTAGATGGAGGAAAATTAGGCATTTTGGTTTCTGTGGAGATTGATTTTGCTTTACAGAAAATGTTTTGTAAATAAAAACTGTTATTATCTGAAGAAGATAGTGCATACATGTGTGGGGGCATATACAGGAGAGAACTGTTAAAACCATTTATCAGAGGTAACTTTCTGCTAAATGTTTGCTAAAGTTCATTTTACAGTTTAATGGAGGGATGGCATGAAGGGCAGTTAACAGTATCTTTCTTGCTTATTTATATAGGTTGTTATGCTGAGCTCAGTTAGTGATTTGCTGACATACATTGATGACAAGCAATTAACCCCTGAGTTAGGCGGCACCTTGCAGTACTGCCACAGTGAATGGATCATCTTCAGAAATGTATGTTGTCTTTGCCCTTACTGTAGAGCCTATAGTTCACGTTAGCCTTTAAATCTAGTTCTAGAAATTTTTCCTATTTGAAAAAAAAAACCAGATTTCTGGGGCCCTCACTTTTCAAATATGTATAAATTCAGCATCTTGATTTTCTTCTGTAGGAAATATCTAGAAATAATGAGCAGTCACTGAGGATGTCAATTGAAGGAGAATCCTAGGGAATAAGGAGATCATACTCTGCCTACCCACTCCTGTGGCTATGTAGTAACTTGAAGAAACAAAGAGTTTGGATTCAAATCCTGGCCCTGCTGATTTTTAGTTATATGACCTTGGACAATATACATAACCTTTCTGAGTCTTAGTTTTCCTAACTGTAAAATGGGGCTAATAATAACTTACCTCATAGGGATCTTAAAAAGACTAAATGGGATAGCAAATATAAAATGTTTTACACGGTGCCTAGCATATGGCAAACCATCAATAAATGCAAGTAGTATTGTTAATCTCATCATCTTAGTGATGCTTCTGAGGCATTTAGATTTGTAACAAAGAGTTCTTCTGTTTTAGAAATTTACAAATTAGACAAGGGCCCTGCAGCTCCCAACTATGTCTGTGGTAAATAAGAAGTATGTTGACTTCTAATCTCAGAGATAGGGGAACCCTTCTAAAGAGATTAATGATATACCATTAAATTAGGATTCCGTTTTTCTCATACTTGTTCTTCACTCAGCATTTCATTCATTAATTCATTTAACAATGCATTCATTCAACAATTCATTCACGTGAAGATGTATTGCCAAAATTAGCAATGCCTAGCCTTTAATAACCTGTAATGCTATAAATAAACAAGCAAATATTTTGAGATACATGGTAAACAGATTGCTGTATGGTCTCTACATTTTGCCCTTCTTTCTCAGAGTAGTTGGTTTTAAAAACAAAATAAACAACAAAACCTTACTTACTATTTTATGGCAACAAAGCCTTTGGGACTACCATTCCAAACCTTCTATAGTACCTGAAATGAATTGTTGTGACGAGTTTTTCTCCCATTTCCTTCAATCATCACCTTGTTTGGAATGCTAATGCTTAATCGCAAATGATAATAGCAAATATAAAGTGACTTTACTGTTCTCATCTCTCTTCGGAAGTAAAGTTATTATAAAGCAATTTTGCCAATTGCAGAGTTTATAGAATAAGGAAAACACTGTAATTTTCAATAAAATAAAAGAAATTACTCAATATATGGCATCTTTAATAAATAGTTTTCATCAGTGTCCAAGAAATAAGTAAAGAAATTTGGATAAAAGATATTCAGGAAGACTCTTAACCTTCCTTCAGTTTCGTAGAGGCTTAGATGAAGAGTTAGAGTTGATTGCCAAGAGCAATGCCATATTTCTGTAGCGGAGAAGAGATCATAGTATATATGTTCGCTGTTATACCCCCAATAAAAACAAATACAATTACCGATCCAGTTTTTGATATGCTTACGGAGTTACCATAGAATTAAAATAATCACTGGCTCTTTGCAGGCTATAGAAAATTTTGCCCTCACAGTGAAAGAAATGGCTCAGATGTTACAGTCCTTTGGCACTGAACTGGCTGAGACAGAACTACCAGATGATATTCCCTCAATAGAAGAAATTCTGGCTATTCGTGCTGAAAGATATCATCTGTTGAAGGTATGTCTGAAAGAGTTGACAAATGAAAGATTTCCATGGTCTTTCTTTTTCCAGAGAGGTGTTAATTATGTACATTTTACACTGACTGTTGCATAAGTGGAGATAAAATACATTTATATATTATATTTAAAAACTATAAAAAATAATACTTTATAAGAAAAGAATGTCCTGGATACGTTAGATCTAAGTGTCCCCTCTGTAAATGGTACATTATCTTGAGAAGTTATTTAAAAATATCTTATAAATGCTCCAGAAAAAGAAATATAGTTTTTTTGTTTTGTTTTGTTTTACTATGTACAGTCATGCACTGCATAATGTTGTTTTGATCAATGAAGAACCACATATATGACAGTGGTCCCATAAGATTATACTGTATTTTTCCTGTACCTTTTTTATGTTTAAATATGTTCAGATATACAAATGTATACTGTTGTGTTACAACTGCCTACAGTATATAATATAGTAACCTGCTGTGCAGGTTTGTACTCTAGGAGCAATAGGATCTACCCTGCAGCCTAGGTGTGTAGTAGGCTATCCATCTAGGTTTGTGTAAACACACTCTGTGATGTTCACAATATGATGAAATCACCTAATAATGCATTTTTTATAACAAACCCCCAACATCAAGTGATGCATGGCTGTATTTTTTGTTTTTGATGAGGAGTCAGGAGACAGAGTTTCTTGTCTCATCTTTGCTGTGAACTAGCATTGCGACCAAGGCTAACATTGTTCAATTGATTATAAGTTCTCTTCTCTACAGAATACTAGGTCTTGATGTTTTCTACAGTAGACCAGGGGTTGCAAATTGTTTGTGCTCTTCTACCCAGGTCTTTGTGGAGGGTTGCTTTGTGAAGGACTTTGAAGCACAATTCAGATAATCAGCAAATATTTTTTGGATCCACTTCAAAAAGTTTAAGAATAAGCTGAACAGCACTTGGCATTCATATAACTCATCTCTTTCATCTGATAATAGACATACTGTGGGCACTAGAAGATTCAAGCTATATAAAGAGATATATGTTTAAATTAAAAAGATAAACAATTTTTTTCCAACTTTCATTTTAGGTCCAGAGGGTTCATGTGCAGGTTTGTTACATGGATAAATTATGGGATGCTGAGGTTTGGTGTATGAATGATTCTATCACCCAGGTAGTGAGCATAGTACCAGATAGGTGGTTTTTCAATACTTGCCCCCTCCCACCCTCCTTCCTCTAGTGGTCCCCACTGTCTATTGTTCTCATCTTTATGTCCATGTGTACCTAATGTTTAGCTCCCACTGTGAGAACATGCAGTATTTGGTTTCCTGTTCTTGCATTAGTTTGCTTAGAATAATGGCCTACAGCTGCACCCATGTTGCTGAAAAGGACATGATCTCATTCTTTTTTATGACTGAATAGTGTTCCATGGTGTATATGTACCACATTTTCTTTATACAGTCCACCATTGATGAGTACCTGGGTTGATTCCATGTCTTTGCTATTGTGAATAGTGCTGCAATGACATATGAGTGTATGTGTCTTTTGGTAGAATAATTTATTTTCCTTTGGGTATAAACCCAGTAATCGGTTTGCTGGGTTGAATGTATTCTGTTTTAAGCTCTTTGAGAAATCTCCGTACTGTTTTCCACAGTGACTGAACTAATTTACATCCCCCAAAAACTATGTATCAGTGTTCTCTTTTCTCTGTAGCCTTGCCAGCATCTGTTATTTTTTGTCTTTTTATTAATAGCCATTCTGACTGGTATGAGATGGTATCTCATAGTGGTTTGATTTTCAAGAAACTGACTTTTTGAATCACAATCTAAAAACGAAACTCTGTCCAGGGAAGGAAAGCTCCGTTCTTCACAAACTGCATGTTGTTGGGCAACTTGCTTACCTTTTCTGAGTTGTAGTTTCTGTATCTTTACAATGAGGTTTGATGATGATGATGATAATGCATCATACCTCGTGGGATTGTTGTGAAGATGAAATGAGGCAAAGAAAGTGATGTATGTATAACAATATTGGGTACATAGTTGGTACTTCATAAACATTGGCTTTTAATGTTGATGTTATTACTCATGTTGGTGATGGTGTCATGGAATCTGTTCTCAGAATAAATGTACAGTCAAACTTTCGCCTACAATTTCAAGGGACTCTTGGACCACCTGAAAGAAATCTTAAACCATTCTTAGATGTCTCAGAAAGGGCTATATTGTTAGATCACCCACTGAAGTTAAGACCTTCTGAATAGAAGCATATATGTGATGAATTTATTAAATCTAAATGTGAAGTAAAATAAGACTTAAAGTAGGGAGTGATTAGTAACAATTAAGGATTAGTAGGAAAAGCATTTAACTGTATCTGAATATGCATTAAGTATTATTTGCAATTATATGCTTTCTACTATGGTGGTTTTTATTGTGCTATTATTGCTTTATTTAAGCTAATTAAAAGTGTTAGCACAACAATGCCGGGTGCAGTGGTACATATCTGTTGTCCCAGCTACTCGGGAGCCTGAGGCAGCAGGATTGCTTGAGCCCAGGAGTTTGGGTCCATCCTGGGCAACATAGTAAGACCCCATCTCTAAAAAAGTAAATAAAAATAAATAAAAGTATTAGCAGAATGGAATGGACTGGATTGGAATTTTCTATCAGTTAGAGAAGGAGGCTACAAATAGAGCACATGGTACTTCTTCCCATAATGATCTTATATTAATTGCAACATCCATCTCTGAGGCAGGGGCTTCTTGGATCCTCACAGCTTTTAGATTTTGTGGCACTGAGATTTTGCAATTTTGTGAATTTTTAGAGAGCTATGAAAGCAAAGGCCATTTAGAATTACTGTTTCTATTCTTCATGCCATAGTTGTATGTTCCCTTCTCATCAGATCATTCAGTTTAGGTTACTAATTAGCTGATACTCCTGTTGTGTCTTTGGACAGAATGATATTACAGCTGTAACCAAAGAAGGAAAAATTCTGCTAACAAATCTGGAAGTGCCTGACACTGAAGGAGCTGTCAGTTCAAGACTAGAATGTAATCAGCAAATCAGTGGTGACTGGCAAACTATTAATAAGTGAGTACTCTCTTTTTGGTTTAGAGTTACTTATTTTATATTTTTGAAAGGCAGTTCTACATTTTTGCTGCAATATGTTAAGTGTGAAAGTATTCCTGGACCTCTGGAAATCTGACAACTTATTTCTAGATTGTCTGACAGAGATGATTTTGCTTGTAGAAGAGATTCTGTGGACACTGGTAGTCTCTACAGGTAGAACCAAGTGTCCTAGGCTGTGATTTTGTCTATAATTCTTAGTGTCCAGACCACATTTATCTACATATTTACAAAACAGATAGTTGTTTTTAGGAATAATTTGAGTTTTCTTTGTGAAGGTTGCTGACTCAGGTACATGATATGGAAACAGCTTTTGATGGATTTTGGGAAAAACATCAATTAAAAATGGAGCAGTATCTGCAACTATGGAAGTTTGAGCAGGATTTTCAAGAGGTCAGTTAAAACATTTCTTTGTACAGTTTTTTTCATTATACCGAGGATCTCACTCCTTAATCATCAGAAATCCTGTCTTGCAAGATGCCCATTTATACCTATTAAGAGGAAAAAAAAGGAGGCAAATATAAACAAACCTTGGCTTAGACTGAAGAAAACCTCTACTAAAATTTGGAGACTTCTACTTTTTCAGCTTACTCATTTCCTATAAGAAAGTATCTAACTGCCAATATATATGAAAGGGACAAAGTTACTTTCTACTTTGAGGTTTATTGTTCAAATTCATCTTAGATCTAAAGGGTGTTCAAGGTTATGAGGTAGCTTTCCAAGGAAATAATACCAACTTCCTTCTTGGTTTTTAAATCCCATCTACCTATGATAACCATATTTAGTATGACCTAACAAGCTTTTATTTCTGATCCAGGAGTTTATTTCTATGAAAAGCCTGAGAGATGAAATTAAATAAGTTTAATAAATAATTAAAAGTATATTCCAATTGGACCCTCCTGGAAAATCCATCATATATGGTCAAGATGCACAGATTTAGTTTCTTTTCCTTTTTCAGTCATGTTCAACCTTCTCACAGTCTCTTTCATAGTATATACTTCACCAGAGGATCCAAGGAAAACTCACTTATTCTCTCTTGCATGTGCCCAGCTTGTTTTCCGCCCATGAATAGGGCGTACTGTCTTTGTATTTCACTTGCTCATCTGAGTTAGGTTTGAGAGGAGCACTGTACTCTGGACATAGAGCTCAGTTACTACCAGCATTTTCCTTCCTTTGATTCAAACATTTTTTGAAACATTCTCCATGAAATCTCCCCTAAAGAAAGACTAGGACAAGTTGTTCTTGGTCCTTCTAGGTATTTGTGTTTCTCCCTCCTCTCCAACTGAGTACACAGAAAATAGCACTTTTCCTGAACTACTCATTATGCTTATACTTACATATACATTTGCATCCATACCAAATTCTTGTCCTGTGGTTATGTTCTGTTTCCCCAAGTCATTAATTTCTGTCTTTAATCAATATTGTTGTTTGTCTTAGATTATAATCTCACTGATATGGTGTATCTCATAATGACATGTGGACAGGTTGATATGTCTAGAAACATGACTTAAAAAAAAACACGTAGAAACATATACTTACAGAAAAATTGCAAATATAAGAAAAATAGAAATATTCATATACCTTCTTCCCAGATTAACTTTATGATAATATTTTACTCTATTTGCTTTATTATTTGTATTCTCCCCATATATATATACACATATATATGTGTATATATATACATATATATATATACAGATAATATTTTTTCTAATCTGACACATAATGTATTTTTCTGACCCATTTGAGTGCAAGTTGCATACATGATGGCCCTTTCCCCCTAAATACTTCCATTTTTTTTCTAATAGGGATATTCTGTTATATAACCATAATACAGTTATCAGATTCAGTACATTTAACAATGCAGTACTTTTACATTATCTGTCATTGGTATTCCAATTTTGTTAGTTGACTCAGTCAAGTCTTTTATAGCATTTATTTTTCCTACAGAACTGGATCCTATATAGGGTCCAGTCTTGCATTGCCTTGTATCTTTAGTGTCCTTGAATCTAGAACATTTCCACAGCCTTCCTTTGTCTTTTATGACTCTACATTTTGAAGAATGTAGTCTTTTTTTTTTTTTTTTTTTTTTTTTTTTTTTTTTTTTGAGATAGTTCTGTCTCCCAGGCTGGAGTACAGTGGCACAATCATAGCTACTGCAGACTCAAACTCCTGGGCTTAAGCGATTCTCCCACCTCAGCCTCCCAAGTAGCTGGGACTACAGGTAAACACCACCATGCCTGGCTAATTTTTAAATTTTTGTAGGGATGGCGTCTCACTGTGTTGCCCAGGCTGGTCTCCAACTCCTAGGCTCAAGCAATCCTCCCTCTTCAGGCTCCCAAAGTGCTGGGATTCCAGATATGAGCTATAAGGACTCATGCCCAGCCATAGTCCCTTTTTAAATAAATTTTTCTTCATTTGGAGTTTGTCTGACATCTTCTCATGATTCTACTTAGTATGTATGACCAGCTAGAATACTACATTAGTTAAGTGTCCTTCTTAGGGAATCACATCTGCAGGTGAATGATGCCTACTTCCCTCTTATTGTTGATGTGGATTTTGATTGTCTATTCAGGATGTTGTTGAATTTCTCCACTGTAAAATTACTTTTATTCCCATTCCAATTAATAGTAAATGTGTGGGGAGAAAATTTAAGGTTATGCAAATATCCTGCTTTTCATCAAAATTTCCACATAGATTTAACATCAACTGATGATGCTTGCCTGGACAAATCTTTGCTATGATGGTTGCAAAATAATGATTTTTTTCAACCCCCATGTCCAGTCCACATTTATCAGTCCACGCTAGGCATTCTACTGAAACAAGAGCCTTCCCTTCTCTTCATTTATTTCTTTATTTGATTTAAATATTTTTACTTAGTGGTTTTAAAAATACTTTCAACTTTTATTTTAGATTTAGGGGGTACACGTGCATGTATATTACATGAGCATATTGTGTGATGCTGAGGTTTGAGATGTGAATGATGCTGTCACTTAGGTAGTGAGAATAATACCCAATAGTTAGTTTTTAAGCCCTTGCCTTCCTCCTTTTCCCTCTTTTAGAATTCTCCAGCATTTATTGTTCCTATCTTTATGTCTGTGTGTAACCAGTACTTAACTTCCATTTATAAGTGACAACATGCTGTGTTTGGTTTTCAGTTCCTGTGTTAGTTTGCTTAGGATAATGACCTCCAGCAGCATCATGTTGCTGCAAAAGACATGATTTTGTTCTTTTTTTGTGGCTGTATAGTATTCCATGGAGTATTTGCACTACATTTTCTTTATCCAGTCCATCATTGATGGGCACCAAGGTTGATTCCAAGTCTTTGCTGTTGTGAATAGTGCTGCAATGAACATACAATTGCATTGTCTTTTTCTTAGAATGATTTATTTTCCTTTGGCTATATACTCAGTAATGGGATTGCTGGGTCAAATGGTAGTTCTGTCTTAAGTTCTTTGAGAAATATTCAGGATGCTTTCCACAGTGGCTGAACTAATTTACTTACTCACTAACCGTGTATCAGTGTTCCCTTCTCTCCACAGCCTCACCAGCATCTATTCCTTTTTGCCCCTTTAGTAATAGCCATTCTGACTGGCATGAGATGGTATCTCATTTGATTTGCATTTCTCTGTTTGAGCATTTTTTCATGTTTGTTTAAGTTCCTTACAGACTCTGGACATTAAAGTTTTGTCAGATGCATAGTTTGTG
>CAUYLG010008024.1:0-11164 GCA_963573385.1 Cacajao melanocephalus | reverse complement strand
TTCTGCTGAGAGATCTGCTGTGAGTCTGATGGGCTTCCCTTTGTGGGTAACCTGACCTTTCTCTCTGGCTGCCCTTAGCATTTTCTCCTTCATTTCAACCCTGGTGAATCTGACGATTATGTTCCTTGGGGTTGCTCTTCTTGAGGAATATCTTTGTGGTGTTCTCTGTATTTCCTGGCCTTGCTAGGTTGGGGAAGTTTTCCTGGATAATATCCTGAAGAGTATTTTCCAGCTTGGATTCATTCTCTCCGTCACATTCAGGTACACCTATCAAACATAGGTTAGGTCTTTTCACATAGTCCCATGTTTCTTGGAGACTTTGTTCATTCTTTGTTACCCTTTTTTCTCTAATCTTGCCTTCTCGTTTTATTTCATTGAGTTGATCTTCCACCTCTGATATCCTTTCATCTGCTTGGTCAATTCGGCTGTTGAAACTTGTGTATGCTTCACATAGTTTTCGTGTTGTGTTTTTCAGCTCCATCAATTCACTTATATTCCTCTCTAAGTTGTTTATTCTCATTAGCATTTCATCAAATCTTTTTTCAAGGTTCTTAGTTTCTTTGCATTGGGTTAGAACATGGTCTTTTAGCTCAGAGAAGTTTCTTATTATCCACCTTCTGAAGCCTGATTCTGTCAATTCATCACACTCATTTTCCATCCAGCCTTGTTCCCTTGCTGGTGAGGAGTTGTGATCCCTTGTAGGAGGAGAGGCATTCTGGTTTTGGGTGTTTTCATCCTTTTTGCACTGGTTTCTTCCCATCTTTGTGGATTTATACACCTGTCGTTTTTGTAGTTGTTGACTTTCAGATTGGGTCTCTGAGTGGACCTCTAGTTTGTTGATGATGAAGTTATTTCTTTCTGTTTCTTAGTTTTTCTTCTAACATTCAGGCCCCTCTGCTGTAGTACTGCTGAGGTCCACTCCAGGCCCTGCTTGCCTGGGAATCACCTGCAGCGGCTGCAGAACAGTAAGGGTTGCTGCCAGTTTCTTCTTCTGCTATCTTTTTCCCAGAAGGATACCCTCCAGATGTCAGTCTGAGCTCTCCTTTATGAGGTGACTCTTTGGATATATAGGGGTCAGGGAGCTGCTTGAGGAGACAGTCTGTCCTTTATAGGAGCTCAAGTGCTGAGCTGTGAGCTCTGTTGTTCATTCAGAGCTGCTGCACAGGTACATTTAAGTCTGCTCCAGCAGAACTCATAAACCACCTTTTTTTCTCCCAGGTGCTCTGTCCTGGGGAGTTAGGACTTTATGAGTTTCTGTTGTGCTGCTTCCTTTTTTCAGGGTTGCCCTGCCCAGCGAGTAGGCAGCCTAGTCACTGACTGCCTGCAGAGGCTTTGCTGAGCTGCTGTGGGCTCTGTCCAGCTGCCATGTGAACTTCCCTGCAGTCCTGTTTATATGGGTTTAGTTAGAACTGCTTCGGCAATGGTGGCCCACCTCTATAATGGTGCACTCTCTCTGTAAACGTGGGTTGCCTTGGCAATGGTGGGCTGCCTCAGCAATGGCGGACTACCTCCATAGTGGTGGACTCCCTCTGTAATGGTGGATGCCCCTCCCCCACAGAGCTGGACTGTTCCGGGTTCAGCTGTGCTTGCGTGAAACTCTCAATCCAGAATGTTTCAGATTGCTGTTTTTTTGTGGGGGTGGGACCAGCCAAGCCTGATCACCTGGCTGCCTGCCTCAGAGCCATTTTTTTTTTTTTGAGTTGAATGGGCGACTCTATGTCCCAGGTGTTCCAATCGCCTGTTGAAAAGGCGCCAGGATCTGTGTGATTTCCCATGTGGCGACCCACTGTGATGGCTGAAACAGCCGCACTTATATTCGTGGTGCTTTTTTGCCTGGGAATCTCCTGGCCTGCCTCCTTGTTTCTGTCCCTCTTCTTTTTTATCAGTTGAATGGGCTACTCTGTCTCCCAGGAGCTACAATTGCCAGCTAAAATGGTGCCCGGACTCATGTATTTTGTGCGGAGAACCACCACGCTGGCCAAAACAGCTGCGCGGGCCAAAATAGCCGTTCTGGCAACCCTTGGGGCTCCTCCACCTGGGAATTTCCTGGTCTGTGGGCAATAAAAATCTGTCTGGAAATGCAGCATCCACTCACCCTCCGGGCTTTTGCTGGGAGCTGCAATCCTGAGCTGCTCCTAATCAGCCATCTTGGATCCATCCTTGACTTTATTTTTTTTAAAGCAGTTTTAGGTTCACAGTAAAACTGAGCTGAAGGTACAGAGATTTCCCATATACCCCTTTCCTTCACACATGCACAGCCTCCCCCTTATCAACATTCCTCCCAGGTGGACCCTGTATGGAAACATCATTATCACCCAGTCTCCATAGTTTACATTAGGGTTCACTTGGTGTTGTACATTCTGTGGGTTTGGACAAATGTATAATGAGTATCCACCGTCACAGTATCATACAGGTTGGCTTCACTGTCCTAAAATTCTTTGTGCTCTGTCTAGTCATCTCTCTCTCCCCAGAAATCCTGGAAACCACTAATCTTTTTACTGTATCCGTGGTTTTCCCATTCCCAGAATTTCATATAGTTGAAGTCATACAGTATATAGCCTTTTCAGATTGTCTTCTTTAGTAATATGCATTTAATATTCCTCCATGGTTTTTTGTGGCTTGACGGCTCATTTCTTTTTAGCACTAAATAATAATCTATTGTCTGCATTTATCTGAGTTTATCCATTCGACTACTGAAGAACATGTTGGTTGCTTCCAAGTTTTGGAAATTATGAATAAACCTTCTATAAGTATCTGTGTCCACGTTTTTATGTGGACCTAATTTTTCAACTTTGGGTCAGTATTAAGGAATGCAATTGCTATATTGTATAATAAGAGTATGTTTAGTCTTGTAACAAACCACTAACTGTTTTTTTTTTTAATTAATTGATTTTTTTTTTTTTTGTAGTTTGGGCTCTGGGGTATGTGTACACATCCTTCATCCTGCAGGACTGTTGCATAGGTACATATATGCCATGGTGGTTTGCTGTCTCCCTGCCCCCGCCTTCCCCCCACTGTCGCTGACATCAGGCATTTCTCCTGGTGTTATCCCTCCCCATCCTCCCTGCCCCTCCACTGTCCCTCCCCTCCCTTCCCCTCCACCCCCACACGTAGTCCAGTGAATGTTGTTCCCTTCCCTGTGCCCAAGTGCGCTCATTGTTCATCAGCTGCCTATGAGTGAAAATATGCGGGGTTTGGTTTTCGGTTCTTGTGTCAGTTTGCTGAGAATGATGGTTTCTAGATTCATCCCTGTCTCTACAAAGGTCATGAACTCGTCGTTTTTCATGGCTGCATAGTATTCCATGGTGTTTATGTGCCACATTTCTTTGACCAGTCTGTCAGTGATGGGCATTTGGTCAAGAAATGTTTATGGGCAAATGAAAATTATCTCACAAGTACCGCATTCAACAGTTTTAAGAATAAGGAGAAAATCTATGGCTCTGAAGACTTTTTATCTTGTCCATAGATTTCTTAAAAAGGTATACTTTAGAAATACATCATATAAAGAATTGTTCAGACTTGTTTAGTGATGCCTCAATTTCAGAACTTTTGCAAAAAAAATCACAGGTAAAAGCAAACACCTCAGTGTAATTAAATCCTAACTTTAAAAAAGTATCCTTTAAATAGTGGTTTCCAAACTTTAACATGCATCAGAATTTCCTGGGAGGAGCTGGTGAAAATATAGATTTTAGGCCTCACTCCCAGCATTCCTGACAAGTTCCTGGGTGATTCTGATGCTGTTAGTCTTGGTGCAACACTTAGAGAACCACTGCTTTGATATCTATCGATCTCTGGCATCAATGTCCATATGCCTTTGCATTTTCTAATAGTAAATAAACAAAAGAACATTTGTGATAGGACTTTAACAAACTTTAAATCTTTAGACTCAAAATGTTCTACTTAAATCGAATAGAGCATCTAACTTATTCACCTTGGCTCAGAATGATTCCCCTGAGTTTAAAAGACAGAGCCACGGGATAGTCTAATACTAGACAATCCATGACTTCATGAAAGCATTTGTTCACAAAATACATAACTATTATGATACAGGGGCCTTGCTTTTATCTTCTTCATGCATCTTCTCTATAGAAAATTCAATAAGAAATTATGAAGATTTTCAGACTCAGAATGAGAACTCAACTTATGAATATACACATAAATATCACAATGAATCATCATACTCAAGACTCAGATTCAGGAACTTCTTCATCAGGGCAACAGTAATATTCCACAGAACATATTTGCCCTTCTTCATACTAATAATATGCTATAAAGAAAGAAATCCTGTCATTTATGTGAATAGAAACCTTACAAGATAGGTCTAATGCCTTTGTAAAGGGTATCAGCAAAAGAAATCAAATCTGTTGACCTGGGTCTGATTACAATGAAATGCTTGCATCAAATAAGAACCTTTGGAAGTCAAGTTACAAACTTCCTAAATTTCCAAAACCTGAAATAATGCTTGTCAAGAGACATGATGATCTGTAGGTCCTCAGTCATCACATCCAATTTGGGAAATGCTTCAGAGCCCCTCTGACTGCAGAACAATTTTATTAATAACATTGGCGCTGCAGAAGTCAAAATCCAGAGGCTCCTCAGGCTTTTGAGTATTGATTTTGCATACTGTCACCATTCCTCCTTCTTCCAAAAATAGCATCCAAGGGTTATCATAACCTTGGTAACACATTCAAAGTGCAGTTAAAATCCCTGGCATAGGACTTGATCCAAAAATAAACAGTCTAAAAAGACAATTAAGTTAATTTAAAAAGTAACAGACTCTGCCTAATATGTAAACTTTCAAAATACTCCACCCTTTGCAGTGTGACCCAGATGCTAGAGAGCCCTTCCCAGCCAAATCCCTGGGGAAGTAAGATCCAACTCCCTGAAAACAGGAGTAAGTGGAGCAGCTCCCAACACTCTTAAATTTTACTTTCAATTTCATTGATTTGGGCTCTAATTTTTTAAAACTTTATTTTCTTATGCTTACTTTGCAGTTAACTTACTCTTATTTTCCTAGTTTCCTAATATGGGAGCTTAGATGATTGATTTTTAGGTATTTCTTTTTTTTTTCTAGCCAAATGCTTTTAAAATTACAAAACACCAAGAGAGAGAAGACCCTAAAAGCTTCCTGAAAGGAATAGATCATATCCATGGATTAGGAATAAGAATAGAATTGGCATTCTTGACAGCAATACTGGAAGCTAGAAGAGAGTGGAGCAATTCCTTTAACATTTGAGAAAAACAGTTTTCAGGCTGGCCTTCTATATCTAGCTGATAATTATAATAATTACATGTACATGTAAGGAAGGAACAAAGCTATTCAGGAATCTCCATGTCTTAATTTGTTTGGGCCTCTATAACAAAAATACTATAGACTAAGTGGCTTATAAACAACAATTTATACACACATTTATTTCTCACAGTTCTGGAGGCTGGGAAGTCCAAGATCAAGGTACTAGCATATTCAGCATCTGGTGAGGACTTGCTTGCTGGTTCACAGGCAGCCATCTTTTTCTCTTTTCTGTGCTTTTCTTTCTCTCTCTCTTTTTTTTTTGGAGGCAAGGTCTTGTCATGTTGCCAAAGCTGGGCTCTAACTCCTAGACAGCAGGCATGCACCACCACACGTAGCAAGATGATGGCTTTTTGCTGTGTCGGCACATGGCAGAAGAGATGAAAGAGATCTCTGGGCACTATCCCAGATAGTATAAGAGCACTAATCCTATCCATGAAGGCTGTGCTCTCATGATTTAATCACCTCCCCAAAGCCCCACCTCCTAATATCATTACATTAGGGGTTAGGATTTTAACATATGAATTTTGGGGGTGACACATTGAGTACACAGGATGATGTCACCCCAAGATAAGGGTGACCAGAAGCCCTTGAACCTTGACTTGTACACAGCTAGACTGAAACTTGATCAAAGCTGGGGACAGAAAGCTCAAGAAAGAATATTTCCTAAGGAAAATCATGTGTGAGATATATGTGTATGTATTATAGAGAAATTACCTAAATTTATTTTGAGAGAAATTTTACTATTTTGGATGTTTTAAAAGAATTGGCGATAAGCACATCAAGATTGAGCAAAATATTAAAGATGTGTCCTTAGCTTCAGAAAAAAAAAAGATGCATAAAGAAAGAATTTAAAAATACTATATGGCTTAACTATTAGTTTTATTTAGCTAGTTATGGTAATGTAAAACACCAAACAGTGATTTAATCAGCAACTGTGAAATGACTATATTGGGAAAGTGGGAAGAGAGATGACTTACATGTATTTGTAAGATGCAAGGTTCCAACAATGTAAGAAAAGAGGTATAGGAAAACTAAATTTGTATCTTTGATTGCAGCAAATCAATAGATAATGCAGTGGCTAAAATTGAAAACTAGGAATATAACATATTATTATGAAAGGTTAAAAAATGTTGCCTCAAGTGAGTGGGAATTGGGAGCAGGAAGGTATGAGGCAGGGGACTATTCTTTATTATCCTTGTAATATTATTGACTTTCAATCAATAGTAATATATTAATTTCATGAAAATAAATAAATTTAAAACATAAATAGCTCTACTAAATGCTCACTAAAGCATCTTCCTATTCTGTCATCCTAAGGATCTATATTCTATACCATTAATCCAGATATGACCTATTATAAAATATAATAATATTTCAGAAATATAATTCATTACCTCCAGCTAAGGGAATTTGAAAAGATCCAATTAGAGAAAAACAACAGCACTTGGACTAGTCCTATTAGAAGGAATATGAGTTTTGATATGTGGAAATACAAAAAGTGGAATTCTAGGCCAATGGAATTGAGTAGTTAATACTTTTGGACCATCTATATATAATCAATTCTTGATGCATTATCTGGAGTCCCTGATTGCCTCTGGCACAGAGAGCTAACCTTTACCACTCAGCCAGTAAGCCAATAACTGAGAGATCTTTTTCACAGGTTATCTCATGTAACCCTACCACTCTATGTGGTAAATACATTAACTACACCCCATAAGTGAGGGAACAGAATTTTAAGAGGTTAAGTCATTCGTTCAAGGGTACCCTGCTAGTACGTGGTAGAGTAAAACTTTAAACCCAGTTATTTTCTAAAATTCCAATCTCTTTCCATCACTCTGCCCGGCTTTTTTGGAATATTTGTATATAATTTATATATTCTATATAATGTGATCACATGAAAAAACCCTGGAGAGGCAGGGCCTGCCCTCCTCCAAGCTCACCTATTTCTGTTTCTTGTTTGCCACGTCCTTCCCTTCTCCTTTCACACAGCTCGACTTTCTACTGGAGAGAAAGCAAGAACTTGAATTGCTCAAGATTCCTACTGCAAACAACATAAACTACCCTTGCTAGTTTAAGGAGACAGAAACTTTATTAAAAATATTAAACCCAGAACCAGGCACGGTGGCTCATGCTTGTAATTCCAGCACTTTGGGAGGCCAAGACAGGGGAGATGGCTTGAAGCCAGGAGTTCAAGGCTGTTTGAGCCACAAACAGCAACCTCGTCTCTACAAAAAAATAATTAAAATTAGCAGGGCGTGGTGACACATGCCTGTAGTCCCAATTACTTGGGAGGTTGAGGCAGGAGGATCACTTGATTGTCTAGGAGTTTGAGCCTGCAGTAAGCTATGATCGCACCACCACACTCCAGCCTGAGTGACAGAGTAAAATCCTGTCTGAAATACACACAGACACACACACACACACCCCCCTCAGAGATCACTGGGGAGTCTGAAGGACTGAAGGAACAAAGTCAAGACTAAACTCAAAGAAAAAAGGAAAAACAAAAATCAAAAATGTATTTCCCACACCTTCTCCCTCTACCCACATACACACACACCAAACCAGGCAACACAACTCTTCTAAATAAGTTCACTGCTTTCTGCTCCCTAAACATATAACGCCAAGACCTGACTACACTGCAATTGCTAAATCTACAGTACAAATGCCACTTCCATATGTATGTTGTAATTGCTGCTATTGCCTAAAATCCAGACATCTCTGAAGCCAGCCGCATCAGCAACATGGAAACTCCATGGAGAGCCAGGTTCTCATGTTGAGGACTTCTAAATCACGCCTCCCTAGGAAGCATCTGACAGGGCAAGCCTAGGCACCTGTGTCCATCTGGGCTGCAAGAAAAAAAAAACTGAGAATTTGATCTCTGTCTTCTGAGTTGGGGACGTGAGAATTATTACATGTGAATTATTTAAAAGATTCTGAAAAGACACACATATGACACATGGGCACTAAAAACTCATTCAAGAGAGATGAGGATGCCAGAATTCCAGATTTCTGGCTCAGGAAAAGAGGTGAATGACAGTGTCATTATGGAGACGGGGAGCACCAAGGAGGAGTAAGTCAACGTAAATGAGGACAATGTGGGTTTAGCGCTGGAGGTGTTGCATTTGAGGTGCCCATAAGATATGTAAATAGAGATGGTTAATTGAATATATGAGCCTGGAGCTTAGAGGAAAGGTCAGAACTCCGGACAGTAATGTGGACAGCATCCAAATACAAATGGCAGCTGATGCTGCAGAAAAGGGTGATACTGTCAGGAGAGGTCATCAGGAGTGAGAAGAGGGCAGGCTTCCAAGCCTCGTAGAGATCAGACAGCAAGTGGTTGGGCTAAAGAGGAAGAATCCACAAGGAAGACTCACAGAGAAAGGTCAGAGCAGTAGAGAAAAGAAGCCAGACCTGGTGGGATGCTGGAAGGCAAGGCAAAGAGTATTTCAAGGAAGATGGCATTCAGTGATATAGTGTGTACTTGAGTATTGCTAAGAGAGCAGATCATAAATGTTCTTCTCACACACACACACGTATATGCACACACACACATGCACATACGCACGCACACACACTATGTGAGGTGGCAGATGTGTTTATCAGCTTGATTACAGGATTATTCCACAATGTACACAAATATCAAAATATCTATTATATACTATAAGTATATACAATTTTTATTTGTTGATTACACCTCAGTAAAGCTGGTGGTAGAGTGTGAGGGGAAAGAAGAATAGGGTTCAGATCTAGCAAATCTTGTTTCAGGTCTAGGAAACATCCAACAGATAATTACTGGCTTCCACCAGATTTTACCCATCATTCTATGATGTTTAATTTGGTTTACTCTACTTAGATTTGATCTCAACGTACTGAAACAGAGAGTAGGTAAAAAGGCAATAAGAGTCAGGCAATAATATTAATAAAATATTAGGATCTATTCCAGAGAATAGATCCTAAAACTCTTCCAGCTTCTGAACCAATCATCTTTGTCCTCATTGTCGGTGTCTCTCCTCTTTCCACCTTGTGACCATGGATGCTTTGTTTGTGACATGAGGCTGTCTCTATTCTCCCGTTGGCCAGCTCATTAGAGAGCTCTGGGGCCAGGCCTTTCCTGGCCTCCCTCTGCCCACATGCACTTGCCCTCTACTTCCTCCTCCTCCCCGATCTGGCTAATTCCTACTCATCCCCAGGTCCCTCTTTATCTCTCACTTCCCCCAAAATTTATTTTCTAATCCTCCAAGCTCAAGTCTGAGTTAAACGCTCGGTTGTTTATTTTTCCATCATCTCAAGGACTTTCTATCACAGCAATAAAGTGCAGACAAGTAAACTCACAGGCTTGGACACTATGCCCATGCAAATTAAAATCCCTGCTCTACTAACTTTTTTGACCTTGAGCAAGTCTCTTAATCTATTGAAGGTTGACAGTCCCTAATCCTAGAAGGTGTTGTGAAAATTAAGAGTTCACACATTTAAAACACTAAGCAAAGTAACTCAAAGTACTTTCTCATCCTTACTTCCCTTTTATGGTTAATGGAAGAGCAATTCTCTGACTGACCTAGGCTCCCAACCCAATAGTCTCTCCTTTTTCCCTTTTCCTTGACCCCTACACTACTCAATGTCCTTATATTGACAATACTAGTGACAGGGCTGAGGCAGGGGTGATGGTGGGGATGAGGGCAGTCAGGCGAGGTTGTAGTAAAAAATAAATATCATCACCATGGCTGAGACTAAGTTAACCTTTAAATGTCAGTGGAAGGAATCATACTTGGCTAAACTGTGGGAATATACCTGAAGACAAGAACGGGGGGATCAGGAGGACGATTTTTGTATTTATAGACCAACATTTGTAGTAATAATTTACTAATAAATTCTTAATATATTAACCTATGATTCCCTGCCAGGCTTTTCCTTTATTCTGGCAAGTCTATTTATTTATTTTTATTGCATTTTAGGTTTTGGGGTACATGTGAAGAACATGCAAGATTGTTGCATAGGTACACACATGGCAGTGTGATTTGCTACCTTCCTCCTCATCACCTATATCTCACATTTCTCCCCATGTTATCTCTCCCCAACTCCCCACCTCCCACTGTCCATCCCCTATTTACCACCGACAGACCCCAGTGTGTGATGCTCCCCTTCTTGTGTACATGTGTTCTCATTATTCAACACCCACCTATGAGTGAGAACATGCAGTGTCTGATTTTCTGTTCTTGCATCAGTTTGCTGAGAATGATGGTTTCCAGGTTCCTCTATGTCCCTCCAAAGACGCGGACTCATCATTTTTTATGGCTGCATAGTATTCCATGGTGTATATGTGCCACATTTTCCCTGTCCAGTCTATCATTGATGGTCATTTGGGTTGGTTCCAGGTCTTTGCTATTGTAAACAGTGCTGCAATGAACATTCGTGTGCATGTGTCCATATAGTAGAATGATTTGTAATCCTTTGGATATATACCCAGTAATGGGATTGCTGGGTCAAATGGAATGTCTATTTCTAGGTCCTTGAGGAATCGCCACACTGGCTTCCACAATGGTTGAACTAATTTACACTCCCATCAACAGTGTAAAAGTGCTCCTATTTCTGCACATCCTCTTCAGCATCTGTTGTATCCAAATTTTTTAATGATTGCTATTCTAATTGGCATGAGATGGTATCTCAATGCAGTTTTGATTTGCATTTCTGAAATGACCAGTGATGCTGAGCATTTTTTCATATGTTTGTTGGCCTCATGTATGTCTTCTTTTGCAAAGTGTCTGTTCATATCCTTCACCCACTTTTGAATGGGCTTATTTGTTTTTTTCTTGTAAATCTGTTTTAGTTCTTTGTAGATTCTGGATATTAGCCCTTTGTCAGATGGGTAGATTG
>CAUYLG010008020.1:0-115031 GCA_963573385.1 Cacajao melanocephalus | reverse complement strand
AAGGAAGGGGTCCAGTTTCAGCTTCCTGCATATGGCTAGCCAGTTTTCCCAACATGATTTATTAAACAGGGAATCCTTTCCCAACTGCTTGTTTTTATCAGGTCTGTCAAAGATCAGATGGTTGTAGATGTGTGGCATTGCCTCCAAGGCCTCTGTTCTGCTCCATTGGTCTATATCTCTGTTTTGGTACCTGTACCATGCTGTTTTGATTACTGTAGCCTTGTAGTATAGTTTGAAGTCAGGTAGTGTGATGCCTCCAGCTTGGTTCTCTTCGCTTAGAATTGACTTGGCTATGCGGGCTCTCTTTTGGTTCCATATGAGGTTTAAGGTGGTTTTTTCCAGTTGTGAAGAAGGTCATTGGTAGTTTGATGGGGATAGCATTGAATCTATAAATTACTTTGGGCAATATGGCCATTTTCACAATATTGATTCTTCCTAACCATGAGCATGGAATGTTTCTCCATCTGTTTGTGTCCTCTCTCATTTCGTTGAGCAGTGGTTTATAGTTCTCCTTGAAGAGGTCCTTTACATCCTTTGTTAGTTGTATTCCTAGGTATTTTATTCTCTTTGCAGCAATTGTGAATGGCAGTTCATTCTTGATTTGGCTCTCTTTAAGTCTGTTATTGGTGAATAGGAATGCTTGTGATTTTTGCGCATTGATTTTGTATCCTGAGACTTTGCTGAAGTTGCTTATCAGTTTAAGGAAATTTTGGGCTGAGACGATAGGGTCTTCTAAATATACAATCATATCGTCTGTAAATAGAGAAAATTTGACTTCCTCTTTTCCTAATTGAATACCCTTTATTTCTTTTTCTTGCCTGATTGCTCTGGCTAGAACTTCCGATACTATATTTAATAGGAGTGGTGAGAGAGGGCATCCTTGTCTAGTGCCTGATTTCAAAGGGAATGCTTCCAGTTCTTGCCCATTCAGTATGATATTGGCTGTGGATTTGTTGTAAATAGCTTTTATTATTTTGAGATATGTTCCATCAGTACCTAGTTTATTGAGAGTGTTTAGCATAAAGAGCTGTTGAATTTTGTCAAAGGCCTTCTCTGAATCTATTGAGATAATCATGTGGTTTCTGTGTTTGGTTCTGTTTATGTGGTGAATTATGTTTACAGACTTGCATATGTTGAACTAGCCTTGCATCCCCAGGCTGAAGCCTACTTGATCACGATGGATAAGCTGGCTAACTTTTTAAAATTTATTTTGTTAGTGATGAAGGTATTATTATGTTACTCAAGCTGGTCTTAGACTCTTGGCATCAAGTGATCCTCCTGCCTCAACCTCCTAAATAGTTGGGATTAGTGGCATGCACCATTGCACCCAGTAATAAAGTTAAACTTTCTAATGATTAACTGAAAATATTCAAAGTGGAATGCCTATGTTTGGGGAGCAGTTTATTCTGAATCTTTAGAGTACTTTGAACAGTAGCTGAAAACCTTGTCTAGCCAGAGTTTCATAATCTAAGGTCAGAAATAAATAAGGAGGTTGTTTAGAAAATGAGGGTGACTGTAACCTACACCTTGATAAATTCTGATCCAAGAAGCCTGAAATGGATATAAGCATCTCATCTGGTTTCTTTTGTATTTACTCTTTACTTTTTTTTATTTTATTTTAACACTGTTTCTGTTGATAACCCAGGAGTGGAAATCTGACCTGGATTGTGGATCATATAAGGCATTCCTAAAGCAGCTAATATGATTGAGATCTGAAACATATGTAAAGCTGGATTATACGGGTGCTCCAGGCAGACAAAACAGCATGTGCAAAGCCTCTGTGGTAGGCAAAAAGCATAATAAGATGAGTAATTAAAAGAGAGCTGGAGTGGCCAGAACAGAATGTGGAAGAGCAAATGGATAGATGAGACTGGAGAGGTATATATTACTAAGACAACACACGGCCTTGTGGTTGATGTTCACAATTCTGATCTTTGTCTAAAAGCAATAGAAAGTCACTGAACAGTATCTATTAGAAAGGTGACATGATCGGATTATAGTTTTGAAAGGCTTGCCCTGTCTGAGGGGTGGCTAACATATTGGAGAGGGACAAAAGACGATACCAGAAATTCAGATAGATGTCTATCTCAGTGGTCCAGTTAACAGATTAGTGATAATATATTTTGGTAAAGTGACAATTTAGATGAAAAAATTGATGAAAAATTGATGATAAAGTTAATGAATTCAAAAGATATTTGCAAATTAAGATCAATAGGACTTAATCAAATGTCGAATATAGGAATCAAGTAAAAAAAATTGTCAAGACTCTGTTCTTTCAGTGAATATTTATGAAACCACTACCATGTGATGGGTACTATTGTAGGACCTAAGGGTACACCAGTGAACAAGCTGAATAAGGTCCCTTATTTTGTGAAGATTACATATCAGTGGAGAAGACAAGTAAACGCATAAACAATAAACAAAATAATATAAAAATAACATGTACTTTGATGCTGTGATGTGACAGAGAGTGGCTAAATACCCATTTTTAGACTGCATTCTAGCCTGGGCAATAGAACAAGAATCCCGTTCTCTCACCCTCTTTCTCTTCTTCTTTCTTTCTCTCTTACATTCTTTGTTTTCTTCTTTCTTTGACTCTTTCTTTCTTTCTTCTTTTCTCTCTTTTTCTTTCTTTCAACAAATAAAAAAAATTTAAAAATAAATAAAAAATAAAAATAAAAAAAATAAAAAAAATCCTGTGATGTACACAAGAGTTGAGTTAGTATGTGAATTTCATAGATATATAAATTAGGGCTCATTTTATATGCATTTATATGTATACATTTATATTTATATATTATTTATATACATTTATACTAAAAACATGATGATGTCAAGTAGAAGAATATTGACCCAAATACAGAACACATATTTGAGCACTGGCACATCACGTTTTGTTTGCAGCACTGCTACTCAAAGCATGAGTCACATACAATTTAACCATATGCAGTGAGAGTAGACTTACAGAAATCTTTACAGAAATCCAACAGAATTATTTTCTGTCTGTTGAAGCTAATAAAAAATTGGGCTTGTTTTTTATAGGCCTTCTTTGCCTAGTAATTTATGTTTACTGTTTTACAAATGCATCAGTTCATGAAAATTGAAAATTAAAAAAAAAATTATTCCACTATAGATCATTTTAAGAAATATCAGGTCACACACAGTATACCAGAAGTTACTTGACCACTCTGGATTTTAGCTTCCTCACATTTAAAAACTGAAAACAAGAAGCGGATTCTACCTCACTTGATTCAAGAAACAATAAAAGGTAATAATAAGGAAGAGGAGCAGTGAAAAATATAAATAAAACAAAAACAAAAAATCATAATAAAATATAACTAGCATTTGTTTAGGAGCCTAAAGTAATCATTTTGTAAATATGCTCTGTGGTAGCCCCAAAGATCCTACAAAACTTCAGTTAGTAGAAGTAGGGCTTGCTGAGCGGTTTCAGCACCATCTTCCAGCTGCACGCCTCACTGCTTCTCTGACCTGAGCAGGTTTGCTTTCATTTCCTTAAAATATTATATTTGTGCTTTAAGTTTGCCATTAAGGAAACACGTCCATCTTTAAAATTCTAACTTTTCAACAGAGTGTACAAAATGTACTCACTTAATTCTTAACAACAGTCATGTTATGTCAAGATATTATTTTCCAGAAGAAAGAAAAAATGGCAAGCTTGCAGGGTGCTCAGGATCTAGCTGCCAAGTGACAGAGACCAACACAAGCCCAGGCTGCAGGATTCCACACCCAAGTCTCTTCTTGACAGCTTGGCATGTATAAGATGAAATATACAGTTTCTTATATGTTTTCCTTTTTGTTCTACTTCTTTTCCTCGCAAAGTCTTGACTCATGAAAAGAATCAGGACCAAGAGCTCAAAGATTTACAGTAGTACATATTGTGCTTGAGAAAATCAAAGTTATACTTTCTATTTTTTTTTTACTTTTAATTTTTGTGAGTAGATAGTGTGTTTATAGACTTATGAGATACATGAGACATTTTGATACAGGTATGCAATGTGTAATAATCACATCATGGAAAATGGAGTATCCATTTTCTCAAGCATTTATCCTTTGTATTACAAACAATCCAATTATATTATTTTAGTTATTTTAAGATATACAATTAAGTTATTACCAACTATCATCACCCTGTTGTGCTGTCAAGTACAAGGTCTTGTTCATTTTTTCTAACTGTTCTATTTTACCCATTAACCATCCCCAGCTCTACCTCTCAAAGTTATACTTTCCAAATAACTAGCTCGGAAAACATCTCTCTACTGAGGCTTAACTGTGTCTGTCTATGCATATGATATGGAGACAATTGTGCTTTCCCTCTGAATTTATATATTGTAGTCCTACCCCCAGCATTTCATTAAATGACCCTATTTGGAAAGAGGGTCTTTAAACTGATAATTAAACTAAAATGAGGTCATAAGAGTGGATCCTAATCCAATATTAGTGCTGTATTTATAAGAAAAGGAAATGTGAACACAGACATACACAGAGGGATACTTATGTGAAGACAGAGAATATGGCTCTCAATAAACCCAAGGAGAGAGGCTTAGAACAGCTCTTTCCTTCACAGCCTTCAGAGAGAAAAAAATCAAAACTCTTTTTCACCTTGATCTTGAACTTCTAGCTTCCAGAAGTGTGAGAAAATAAATTCCTATTAAGGCATCCAGTCTATGATACTTCGTTATGAAAGCCCTGCAAACTAAGATAATAAGTGTATAATATTTATGATAACATATGCAGAATCAAATAAGTCACTTTTTAGGTACCAGATAACAAAAACATTTCATGTTATTGTTTGTCCCATAGATTGAGGAAGTATTCTGTTGACATTCCAAGACAAGTGAATCACAATACTGGTGCCTTTTTTGTTTTTTTGCAAATTCTTCATTTTTATAGGAGCACCCCACAAACAAGTATTTTGTAAACAGGAACCGAACCCTTCTTTGAGGTTTGCAAACTGAATCCCCATGGAATCAATGTGCCCATCACTAGTGAGAGCATCAGGAAGGCATTTGTCTTCTTTGGACCCTAATTTTTTATCTATAAAAAGGAGAATTGGCAAGAATGATCTCTAAGGCAATGACTTTTGGTTCCAAGAGCACTGGATTTGGGGCAATAAAAAAAATCTGCATTCAAGTCCTAACTTTGTCACTCACTGTTGAGCTATGTGATATTAGGGAGGTCCCTTTGTTCTTCTGAGCTTTTATTTCTTCTTTTATAAAAATGTGGCTTATAATGCTGAAATCACAGTGTGCCTATGAGAATGTGGTAAGATAATAAATGTAAAAATACCTCTCACATTGAAGAATCCAAAGAAAAGTTGGTTGTATTTTCATTTCAGCTCCAAAGTATCATGTCTGTAGGCACTTTGATTGGAGCAAAGAGTATATCAAAACAAAATTTCAACTAATTTCTAAAGGGCAGGCAAGATTGCCCAAAGAGGGTTTTTGTTTTTCCCACTTGCTCAGATATGTACATGTAGAAAAATCACCTCAGTCATCTTGCATTTTTATTTCTTACCATTATATTTTAAATGGCAAGAATGATGTCTTCTGGACATTACCACAACATGCCAAAACTGATGTCATTTGGTGTTGAAATCACTCATCATCTCCTCGAATACCACTCCTGCTGGTTAGGATGTCATGAATATGTCAGAAGTGATTTTGCTTAGTCCAACTCATTAGTAATGAGTTTTTCCTAATTTTTGACCAGTGACCATTCACCCTTAAAAAGAAGTTTTGAATGTTGCTTTGTCTCGTTCTTATAAATTTAAAAACCATCCTCAAATTATCAGCTGCTACATGTGAAGTCAGATGTCTTCAATTTCAGTGAGCCAGGTGTTACAGATTTTCAGTAAAATGATAAGATTCAACTCAATACTCAGTCCTCACAGGCAAGCACTTGGGCCTGTCTGGTGGTTTTAAAGAGTGTATTTGTAGAGAGCACAATTCTCCAGAACAGATTGATCTGTAGAGCAGAGTTGGAAACAGAGTTAAGTTAGCAATTCAGGAAGAGTCAGAAGGTATTGATTAACCCATTCGCTCACTCAACAGATACTAAGCATCTATCAGATGCCAATCACTATACTCCTAAGAGAGGGAAAAAGTAACTTAGCTCTTCTTCAGTCAAATTCTATGAACATGTTAGTGGCCTAATGTGTAATCTGCTATAAATAAAGGTTAATATAGCAGGAGTTTTTTTCTTCAAAAATATACAAAGAGCATGCAAAAGTCGCTTATTATACATACAAGGTAACAGAAACATAGATGTCAAACACTACTTTATTAATAGTGAAATCAGCAACTGATAAGCCATTACAGAGCTCCGCTGAAGATTCTTTAGACACCTGAAGCTGAAGTTCAAGGCTAAAGCCAAACCTCTGTTCACCTAGCCCCTGTCACAGCTAACACTTGAGATCTTACCACTTTGGCCTACAGCAAGGAGAGAAGAATTATTGGAAGTTCCCGAGTCCATTCACTCTGCCACTTCACCACGTCAGAGAAGAAGAGACAGAGAGTAAGATAGAGTGGCAGAGAAAGTTGGGATATATTAGAGAAAGCCTAAACGAGTGTTTGCTATTTTAAGCAATCAGATTAAGAATTTCTTCTTCCTTATCTGAGAATTAAAGGACAGCACAAGCGATAAGAAATTGAGATTTTTCCTTACTGAAGGTACTAGAGGAAAGGGGAAATTAGACCAAAAAGAAAATAATGAGTTAGGAAACCATTATATTTAAGAGCTTCCAAAATATGCTTTTGCTTTAAATGATAGGAATACATCTGAGAGAGAGAACAAAAGAAAAAAAAAATCACGGAGTCTGTGAACAACAGGAAAGCCTCAAAAAGATGCCATAATTTCAAAGTCTTGTCAACTGAGGCAATGACTATTAATTTACTCAGCAAACATTTAAAAATATCTACTATATGCATTCACTGCAATACCCTTGTTAATTCATAGAAACAGACATAATTCCTAACTTCAAAAAACACACATTTCCAGGCCAAGCTATATCCTTAAACACATGAAATGCAACATGCTAATTGCTATAATGAATGGACACACCAGGGACCAGGCAAATGTAAAAGAAACACCTGCTCCCCCATGTGAAGGAAGGCTCTGCTAAAAGAGTACATATGAGCTGGCTCTTTGGAGCAGGAGAAAGGGCCGACTGAGCAAGTTGACTAAGTAGAGGGAGAAGCACTGACTTGGCAAAGGAAAGGAAGCATAGTGAAACACATCCTGTCTGGAGAACCTGTTATTTACATGTCTATCGAGTTCCCAGCATGCATGCAACAAGAGTGAATAATAGAGCAGAGTCTCTGCTGTCACGAAAATTTCATGTGGCTATGGAGGAGAGGAAGCATAGATAATAAACAAACAAATCAATAATAAAGGTATTTTTAGAAACCAAACATGCAATGTAGAAAATAAAATGAGCTAATGCTATAGTTCCAGCAGAACTATTTTATTTGAGAGACGGGAGTATCATCAAAGAATGTGTATTTTGGCCATGACAGTCAAACCCAAATGTTAGGAAGAATTCAGCCATGTGAAGACCAGGGGGCTGAACACTCTGGCAGTGAGAGAAAACATTCAGAGACTGGAACTGACCTGGAAGACTCCAGACATAGGTCGATGGCCCATATGGCTAGAGGTTGTGAGTGGGGGGTTAGGTGGAAAGAGAGATGATCAAAGAGAAGAGCAGTGGCCAGGTCACAAAAATCCTACAAATGTCTGACACAGTAGAGGGACAGAGTGGAGAAGCTAGAGTAGTAGCCAGCCAGTAGAAGTCAGCAAAGGGCCAACATGCCTCACCGGGAAATTTGGACTTTCACCTGTGTGAAAGTTTAGTGAATTTTGTGTGTGAACTGGGCCACAGGATGCCCATATATCCAGTTAAACATTATTTCTGGGTGTGTTAGTGAGGATTTTTCCAGAAGAGATTGGCATTTTATTTCGTGGATGGAGTAAAGCAGATGGCCCTTCCCAACTTGAATGGGCAGCATCTGATTTACTAAGGACACAAATAGAATGAAAAGGCAGAGAAAAGTTGTATTTGTCCTGCCTCTGCCTGATAGTTTGAGCTAGGACATTGATTTTTTTCCTGCCTTTGACATTCTCTGATTCGTGGGCCTAACTCAGACTAGAATCTTCACCACTGGCTCTCCAGCTCTCAGGCCTTTGAATTGTACCACTGGTATCCCTGGGTCTCCAGTTTGCACATGGCAGAATAGAAGATTTCTCAACCTCCATATTTGTGTGAGCTAATACCTTATAATAAATCTAGCTAGCTAGCTAGCTAGTTGGATAGATGATAGATAGATAGATAGATAGATAGATAGATAGATAGATAGATAGATAGATTGATAGATAAACTCCTATTGTTTATGTTTCTCTAAAAAATCCTGACTAATGCCACCTGGAAAACTGCAATGATAGTTCCCTCACTGTAATTGGATACTGATATACAGGAGCCAGATTGTGAAAAAGCTCTAACTTTAGTTTTGTTAGCCAGTTGAGTGGATGAAACACTATGACCCAGACACTATCCAGCCTCTCAACATCTTAAAAATAGTCTATAAGGGATGTTGTAACAGATAACATTTGGGATGAAGCATCAATAAATTGTCTATGTGAGCCTGAAATCCAAACCCAACAGTCATGCAGAAAGAGGCAAATTCACAAGTTTAGTTTTTTAATTTCTTTCTTTTCACAAGCCCCCTGGATACAGAATGTCCTATGTGAACTAGCCAGGAGAAAGAAATCCAGCTTTACAGTGCATGTAATCTGGAGAGCAAGGCAAGAAACATTTAAGCTGTAATTCAAACAAGTTTCGTTCCAATTACTACTTTCCTCTCTGTCAGAATCAATTATTCTCACTGTTGGCATGGCCATTGCTTGTGGAGGTGACTGGAAGATCTGCCTCCATATTTTTCTCCTGGTGTTTTCTCTTTTCTTTGGCTGTTTTTGGTTGTGGGTTGCTCTATAGCGTTGCTGTTGATTTTCCCACTGCAGCCGGCACCACAGAGTTGTTTTTACATGGCCATGAAATAAAATGAACGTACACAGGAAAAGGAGCCTTTCTCCAAGTCAAGTACGGGACAACTTAGCATGCACTCCGTTTCACAAGCAGAGACCTGTTTGAGGGACCTATTTGCTCTCATCGCTTACAGACACACTGACCATTCGCTTTGTAACATCACTACACCTCCAGCGGGCCCCAGACAGACAAGGGCTGAAAAGCCAGCTCAGTTTTGCCTTGTGACAGTGGGAGAAACACCGATCCCCCAGTGACTTTGATGGGCTAATTGCAGCAGCACACTGAGTTAATCACCCCCGACCACCGCTGGGTGCCTGTCAGCACCTCCACGAAGCTATCAGCTGGGGCTGTTGAGTCTACATGAAATAGAGAAAAGGGAAGTGGAAAGAAAGCGCTGAAGCATTTCCTAATATGCGGCTATTAGGCTAAATTTAACCAGTGGTCACGCAGTCAGGTCGGATCACGTTTTACTCTGTCATCTCGAGTTGTCTTGTGTTATTCTTTGCTTCTCTTCTGAAAGCCAAGCATGAGTTTCAAAATGATGGCGAGCATGATTAAACTTTTAAAAAATTTGTTCAGCTGCACTTGGGAAACACTTCATAAAATATATATTATTTCCTGTCAATGCCCTAGGGAATTCAAGAAATATAAGTTAAAACTCAGTAGGGTGTTAAGGGGAGAGATGTGAAAAAGTCAAGGGCACCCATGCTTTGTTTTTATGTTAGAGCCAAATCAAATTTATTTCTATCCTCTGTTTATTTCCTGATTTTTATGGCATTCAAGACTTTTCTCATAGAGTTATTAAATGATAGAATTTCATTTTAATACCAGTCTAATATTTACATGTTCAAATTATATCCATTAAAAATACCACTGTCCCTCAAATTTAAACACCCCTGATAGGATTTCTCTTTGATATATTCCAACAACAATCATTTATTCCTATGTTTTTAAAACACCAAAGGCCAGGAATTATACTATGTTCTTTTCATGATTTATCTCCAGCACAGTAAGTACCTAAATAAATGCTGAATGATAAATTCTTGAGATGCAACCCCACACATCTCCTAGCAGCAGATCATAAAGGACTATGTTTCTTTGTTATCCAGTATACACACAACTTTGGTGCCAATTTGATTCAATTCGTCAAATATTTATAAGTCATGTAGCTGAGGAAGAAAACATCAAAGATGATTCTAAATGTCTGAATGACCAAGACAATGGTATTGTGATTCACTTACTTGTAAATTCACCAGGGTTGACTGCATCCTTCTTTTATGTACCATGTGACTTTGTCTGAGAGCACAGAAAAAAATTGTATGATAGATGCCATATCAGAAGCCTCTCTAATTGTTTTGCTGAAAGAAAATATAAACCTCTCTCCAAAATGGATAGGAAACAGCAATTAGTTCTAACTGAGGAATTGGGGTAAACTCCACCTAGGACACATGAGCAGCATCTTCAAGTGTAACTCATCAAGCAGAGTAGTGCAGGAATAGTGTTCCTAATGGAGGGATTAGAAAGGTGAAGGGATAGTTAGGTCTCCATTAATGCTGTCTTTGCTTTTCAGTACCAATCCTCACAAACTTGACACTTTCCTGTGTTAATTTAAGATCCCAAGAGCTTTTGGTAGAGATGGTGCTTCTAGTTTTATATTTGCATTCCTCATGATAGAAACAGATATTTCAACCATGTAGCCAGAATAAATCCAAGCACACCTGCCAGCCTAGGAAGAAGCCATTCATAGCACATATAGGTGTTCAGGAGCCAGGTTCCTTTATGTTCTGTCAATGCTTTCTTCACTTCTCCACTATTTCTAGCACCACAATGATCAATCTGAAACCTACATTCTTATAAACATTACTAGCAGCTCACAGGATATTTGGATATGACACTAAAAGGGAGGTTGTGGAACAGATTACCAGGCTGTGCCATTTATACCATAGCTTTCCAAACTACTCAAATATTAGGCACACAAAAATACATATTTCCTTTTGTTTCCATGTGACAATGCCTCTTCAGCCTTACTAGTTTGGCAGCCTCTGAGTACTGGCTCCCAGGATCGCTACATTTCTAATACCTTGCCCTACTTCTTAGCATCTTACTTTCAGATACTCAGTAATTAATGAGGATTTACTATACAACTCTACCCATTTCTTGTTAAACTAGCATAACCAACCAATTAATCAACATATTTATTCAACAAATATTTATTGAGTGAGAGATGCATGCCAGCTCTACTCAAAAGCAGGGATGCAAAGATTAACAGAGCAGAATTAGTCCCTGGTGTCTCAGAGCTTATAGTGCAATGGTCTTCTACATCTTACGGAATAAAGTTCTCTTGAATATCTTCTGGTTTAAAATTGGTTTAATTGATTTATCACTGTTCTGAAGGCTGGGAAATCCAAAATCAATGTGCCTACAAATTCAATGTATTGGAAGAGCCCTCCTCTTTTGGTGAAGATGATTGCCTTCTTGCTATATCCTCACATGACTGAGAGAGAGAACATCTCTCTTATGTCTCTTCTTACAAGGGCATCAATCCTATTTATGAGAGTTCCACCCCCATGATCTAATTAGCTAGCTCCCAAAGGACTTACCTCCAAATATCATCACATTGAGATTAACACTTTAACATATGAATATGATAGGGACACACATATTTAATCCATAGCATTCTGTCTCAAGTCCACCCAACATTTATTTTCTTCATACACACAAAATACATTCATTCAATCTCAACAGCCCTAAGAGTCTTAACTCATTTTAGCATTAATTCTGGTTTGAAGTCCAGAGTCTCATGTAAATATCATCTAAATCAGATGAAAGTGACACTTCAGGTTTGATTCACCTTAAGACAAAATTCCACTCCATTTGTGAACCTATAAAACCAAAGTAGTTATGTGTTTCCAGAATACAATGACAGGACAAATGTAGGATATACATCCCCATTTCAAAACTGATAAATAGGAAAGAAAGATAAATAGGAAAGTGGTCTCAAGCGAGTTCAAAACCTAGCAAGGAAAACATTATACTTTAAGGCTCAAGAACAATTTTTCTTGGCTCTATTTTCTGCCCTACATCTCTGGAGGTAGGGATCTGGTCCTCAGGACTCTCCCCAGTGAGAGATGGGGTGTCCCACACTCATGACTCTGGGTGGCCTCACCCCAAGGCTTTTGGTGGAGACTGTCTGGCCTGCTGAAATCAAGACAATGGTTCTCTCTTTTGAAATCAAGGAGGTAACACTGATGATTTATTAATAACCTTTGATGGTTGTCCTTTTGTCTTGAAGAACAGTGCACATTCACAGTCAAATAACTCTATAGTCCCTTCCTGTAAAATCTAAGAAGTCTGATTCTCTTCCTCCGTTCTGTCTCATCTTAATTCTTTCATTTAAACTGGCAGTGTTCTACTGGGGTGACTGACTAGTGCTTTGATAAACACCCTCACTAATCTCCTTATCAAATGGTTGGCCCACCATGTCTTTGGTGTTTTCTTCCAAACATACTTTCTCATTTTTTTATAACATAAACAAGCTAAGGAATTTCTAAATCTTTTAGTTTGGGACTATTTTTGCATAACAAATTTGTCTTCAATTTATTTATCGTTTCTCTCATTTTACTATGAGCAGTCACAAGGGCCCAAGCAGCTCCTTCAACACTACACTTGAAAAGCTTTACAGTTAAATGGTCAATTTGATTGCTTACATCTTCTACCTTCCACAAAACACTAGAACATAAACATACTTCAGCCAATTTTTTCTTTTCTTTTTTTTTTTTTTTTTGAGACAAAAATTTGCTCTTATTGCCTAGGCTAGAGAGCAATGGCACGATCTCGGTTCACTGCAACCTCTGCCTCCCAGGTTCAAGCGATTCTCCTGCCTCAGACTTCTGAGTAGCTGGGTACCAGCATGCACCACCACCCTAGGCTGATTTTGTATTTTCAGTAGAGACAGGGTTTCTCCATATTGGTTAGCTGGTCTTGAACACCCAACCTCAGGTGATCCGCCCGCCTTGGCCTCCCAAAGTACTGGGATTACAGGCATGAGCCACTGCACCCACCCACTTCAGTCAATTTCTTTACCACTTTACAACAAGGATCACCTTTTCTCTATTGCCCAGTAATGCATTCTGCATTTCCACCTAAGCGCTTATTAGAATGGCCCTTACTATCCATATTTCTGCCAACATTCTAGACATGGTTATGTGAAACTTTCTCTACAGCTTTCTTCTTTCTTTTCTTAGCCCTTACCTAAACCCAAGTTGCTATTAAAAGTCTCTTCATGGCAATAGCACCTTTTTTTTTTCTTTCTGAAATGGAGTCTTGCTCTGTTGCCCAGGCTGGAATGCTGTGGTGTGATCTTGGCTCACTGCAACCTCTGCCTCCCAGGTTCAAGGGATTCTCCTGCCTTAGCCTCCTGAGTAGCTGGGACTACAGGTGCACGCTAACCTATCTGGCTAATTTTTGTATTTTTAGTAGAGACAGGGTTTCACCGTGTTGGCTAGGATAATCTCAATCTCCCCTGACCTCGTGATCTGCCTGCCTCAGGCTCCCAAAGTACTGGGATTACAGGTGTGAGCCACTGCACCCGGCCAATAACAGCTTTTTATAGCATGAAATTCAAGACTCTACCCTTTACCTAGTTCCTAAGCTACTTCCACATTTTCAGATATTTGTTATAGCAGCATCTCCACTCTCAGTACCAATTATTGTCTTAGTTTGTTCATGCTGCTCTTACAAATAGCATAAACTAGGTGGCTTAAGCAACATTTATTTCTCACAGTTCTGGAGGCTGAGAAGTGCAAGATCAAGGTGCCAGCAGATTCAATGCCTGGTGAAGGTTATCTTTCTGGTTTGAAAACAGTTGTCTTCATGCTGTGTCTTCACATGTCTGAGAGAGATGATCTCTGTCATGCCTCTTCTTATAAGTGTACTGATTCCATTCATAAAGGCTTTACTTTCATGATCTAATTATTTTCAATGTCCTCATCTTCATATACTTTGGATATTAGGACTTTATCATATACATTTTGGAGTGATAACAATATTATGTTCATAGCAAAAGATATTAGAATGATTGACTGATATCCATGGTTTACTTAAGGTTCATTATTCCCCATAAAGCTTACTCCTGTACACACACAAGTACATAAATATACATAAGTATAAATGACTACATATACTTTAAATTTATCTATTTTTGCTAAATATCTTTTTGTTGTTGTTGTTGTTTGTTTGTTTGTTTTTGAGATGGAGCCTTGCTCTGTCTCTCTGTCTCCCAGGCTGGAGTGTAGTGGCATGATCTTGGCTCACTGCAACCTCTTCCCTGCAGGTTAAAACAGTTCTCCTGCCTCAGCCTCCCTAGTAGCTGGGATTACAAGTGTGCACTACCACATCCGGCTAATTTTAATATTTTTAGTAGAGATGGGGTTTCGTCATGTTGGTCAGGCAGGTCTTGAACTCCAGACCTCAAGTGATCCACCCACCTCAGCCTCCTAAAGTGCTGGGATTACGGGCACTTGGCTACTGTGCCAAGCCAATTTTTGCCAAGTGTCTTGGTTGACATTATGAGCTTTGATAGTGTTGGCAAACTTGGAGACTTATGGAAAATTGAGTATTATTCCCACATAAGCATCAATATTTTTCTGTATTAAATAAGCTATTTTCTGAAACTCTTTACCCACCAGATTTTTTTTGTACATTAATGAGTTGACTTTATTTGAAATAGCCATCAGAAATATAATTGTAGTCTCTTAAATTTAATATTTTTAAATTATTTCAAAAGAATATCTGAGACTCACAGCAACAAAGGGAAGTAATAAGAGGAAATCTTTTTTATATGCTTATATGTTGTATACATAAAAAAAAACAAAGTCACTTAAAGAGAAAATGATGGGGAGTCTTTTGAGGCAATGATGTTGACTATCTTTTTCACATCTATATCCCTCTGTCTGGTACTTCATGTACTTAAATTTATCAACTAATTAATTGTGAAAGATACATAATTCCTTGTTATTAAAGCTGATGTTACATTTCTAGTCTGCAAACTTACAATCATGTGTTATGTGCACATAGACACATGGATACTTTCAACAATAGGTACAAGCAAACCTTGCATGAATACCATTATTTAAAGGTTTTGAATATTTTTAAATATGATAATCATCACTATAAAAATAAAAACTTTATTTGATGTTCTTAAAATTACTATTTATAAGTTTCATACAAAGGAAGGGGAATGGGGCTCCATAATTTTTTGGTGCGCATAGTCCCTGAAGTTCTTATTTTGGCTGTCTCTTCATGTTTTTTTCTAGATGAGCTCATGCTTCTTTTGTCTTTTGAATTGGAGTTTTTGGACTATTTTTTTTTTTTTTTTGCTATCAGAGTACTTAATTTGTACTTTTGCAATGCCTACTAAGAGAAGCTCTCACAACCTGAAAAATCTCTGCACTAGCACAATGATTAGCCACTTCTCAGATACCCACTGAGAAACTCAGAAGCTATACGTAGTCTTATCCCAAGTAAAAGGTGGACCTCCAACCCAGTGGTGTTTATTTTTCCTTTAATCAACTAGTGAAGCACCACAGACATACATAAATGCCAAGGGTCTTCTCCCAAAGCAGCAGCAAAATGAGGTTGGAGATGCTGGGAGGATCCCCTGGTGAGTCTTGGCAAAGTCTGATACAGTCCTGGGTTTTATCATGTCTGAGCTCAACACTCAACAGCTCACCACAATGAATTCTGTCCCACTGATATTAGACATTACAGGAAAAGATAATAATCAGTCTTACAGGCCTCTGTGGTCTGGGAAGGATGAACAAGGGTATAAGCTGCTGGCTACCTAAGGTTGCATGGATAATGAACAGGCTGTACCACCCCTGCTCTTCAGTGGTTTCAGGATAGACTCACAGAATCGAAGAGGTGGAATGCAATGAACCATCTCTATGTTCGATTTCTTTGTTGGTTTTCTGCCAAAATGGCTCCTGTAATGGGACCTTACCAGTTTCTAAGGCTGCTACTTCACTTCTTTAGCAATTTTAACTGCTAGGCATATCTGCTTAAACATAAACCAAACTGACCTTGCATTGCTCATTGTTTTGTCCTGTAAAGGTAAAGAGATGAGAGCTAGTGTCCATAAGAAGTTATCAAACATTTGAAGGCAGCCATAATCCTTCTTCTCTTTGGGCTAAATGACTACATTCGTCACCCTACTGCAGCCTCATATCCACTTTCACTAAAACTGCTCAAACAGCCACCCTGACCTCACTGCACTCCTCAGATGCATCCAATAGTCTTAATTCATTCCCTCTTGGATGTCTCCCTTGACAAGGCTTTCCCAGTTCTCCACCCATCAGGGGACCTATCCTTGGTAAGCCCTCCTCGCTGGCTTTGCTGCTTTCATCACCTCTTAAGCTAAGGTGCTAGCCTTAGCCCTCTTTTCTTCTCAGCAAAGAACCTACCCTCGGTGACTGCAACCATACCCAGACCTCAACTCTCATTAAATGTTAATAATACCCAAACTTTATTTCCTGTTTGAAAGTCACATGACGACATCCGACTCCTCAAAAAACATTCCACAGGGGCTTCAACCTCAAGCTTAATATAATTACAAAACTAAAGTAAAACTCACAAAAATGAGTTCTTTCTCAACTATATTCTCCGACTTAAATAGCTCTACTGTCTATTTCTTCAATGACACGGTGAAAAAAGAAAAAAGAGAAGTTATCTTTAACCTATGTAGTTTATCAATAAAATTCTAGCCAATAAAGAAGCAAAGATGGATTTTAGAACCAAAATTCCTGATTCCAAGCCAAATGGCTTTTCTTTGTACATTTATTTTGGTATTTTTTGGTACATTCATCTTTGCATATTTACTCATGTAAATAGAGGCAAATACAACTTTTCAAGGACTTTCAGATAAAATTGATTATATGTAACCAGATTCATTTCAGGAACCTATAAAATGTATACTATTTTTCATCCTATTCGATTTCACATCATATTTGTGTAAATGTAGAGCTTTGTTACATACTACAATTAGATGTGAAGTCTATTTTTGTCAATGAGGCCATAGGGCAAAGTTCACAGCTGAGGACAGGCACACTTTGCCAACAGTTAGCTTAAACAAGGAGAACTCTGACACTTGCAGTAAGGGGGAAACCTTTTCATGAATTGCTGCTTTACTGAAACCTTGCCTAGCAGATGCAGTTTAAGTGGAAAGAGAATTTCTGCTGCTGTTTATAGGACTGTGGGGGTCAGAGGCCAAACAGGGCCTTCTGAAAATGGACTGGAAGAGCTTGCCTCTTCTAAGACAGCCCTATATTTTGACTTATGACAAATATTTAGAAATTAAATAATTATGTTAAGGAAGGCATGATGCCTTTACAGGCTGCAATCCTGAGGGTTGCCATGGCTGTGAACTTCAGAGTCTCCACAGCATTTCTAAATATTTGCAGAGAACCATTTCCTGCTTCAAGAATGACAAAAGTCTAACTTGAAGAGTGAACATTTTAGTGCTGGTCAATTATTTCAGAAGAGTTGTACTTTGTCAAAATCCACACTCAAATATACTGCAACATTTGGGCTTGGCAAAGTTTTCTCAATCTAGGAAGTTCAAAATAAGGCCTGAATGCTCCATCTTTAGAGCTTTCAGTGAGGGTCAGATAGCATAGTGGAGCTGTTACATAGCATGCCATTCTCTGCAAGCACGTAGTGGAAATTAGACATAAAATCCTCTATTCAGGAGAATACAACCTGGTATTATCCTAAAATGTGCATGATTAGGTGAATGCATTCAGATAGAATAACATTTCCTCCTCAATCCAGCCTCTTAACCTTCAGCCGCCTCTAAAATGATTTCATTATTCAGATTTATAAAATTTAACTTATATTTGCCTCCTCTGACTGCCAAAAATTTTCAAACTGTTGCTAGGATCTACTAGATATTCTGAGACCTAACTGTTGAGTTTCTCACCATGGCATGAAATATCAGATACATTCACTCTGTAGACAGGAAACAACAGTCACCATTTATTCAATGCCTTCCATGTGTCATATTCTATATGAAGCTTTTTGCAGATATCATCTGTTTAATTTTCATAAGATCTCTATGGGTCAGAAATTATTTTAAATTTGTTGATACTCTGCTAGATTTTCCAAAGGATACAAGATTAAGAAGGTGCACTTAAATGTCTTCTTTGAAGGAGTATTTTAAAACGAAAAATAGTTAGATAGATTTTGTCAAAGGCATACAGCCAAGGTGTAGAAGAGTTGGAAATTTTACTCAAATAGATCTAACTCTAAAGGTCAGACTATACCTCTCACACCATCAAAAGGAACTGCAGCCAACAGAAAAGTGACGAGGGATCCATAGGAGAAGTGAGGGTGGGAGCACAAATCACGAAATGGGAAGAGCAACTGCTGGGTGGAAAACATAGAACCAGGAGACAGAAAAACCTCTTGTTTGAATGTAATTGATGTAGCGTCTCACAATGGGAGTCCTGTTAGCATTTTGGATGAAACAATCGTTCATCGGACAGGACTGTGCTCACATTGAGGGATGCTGCCTAAGGTTTTCCCCAAACACTTAATGCCAGCATTATCCCTCATCATTGATTAAAAAAAAAAAAAACCTATGTATTACCAAATGTCCCTTCATGAGGTAGGGCTGCTTAGAGAAAGTGGAACTATAATCCTAAGCATTATAGATAGTATTACATTCCTCTTACAGATAAGGAAACTCCAAGTTCAAGTATAAGCCTTTGGAATGGAATCTGTCAGTGAACAATATTACATGTTCTGCCCTTTCCCCAATGACACTATCATCCTAAGTGCCTTGACATTTCTCTTCTTGCCAAGATAATAATCTCTTTTACACAAAGATCATTGTGTAGACACAGACACGAATCCCCAGCTTTCCAGAGCAGAACTTGGGTCTTCTACATTCTGCAGTATGTTCTTCTCATTATAGGTTCTCTAACAATCACTTACTTAATTTTTAATTTAATTAATTACAGACAAGATCCTAATTAAAAGCAACTCCACACAGGTTCATTTCTATTTGGGAATTTTAGTAGGAAATCTACATGAAATAGATGGTAATCTGGGGCATATTAAAGGACACATTTTATTTAAGAAGGGATGATAGATTGAAGAAGGTATTGTGATGGTGAACAAAACTAAGTCTTCAACATGGAAAAGACTTACAAAGTGATCATGCTTATCTAGGCCAAATTGCTCATGTTATTTCCAGGTGGAAGCATATTGCAAGGTCCCTGTAGCACCCTGGAGGTACAATTGGGAAGCAGTTGGAGCGATTTGGAACCTCTGTCTCTAATCAGCATGGCCTTGCCTTTATCCATTTCTGTTCTTGTCCAGGAATGGCGGAGCATGACCATGTCCCAGCTCCAAAGCCTCCACTATAGCACGTGTTTCTAATGAATACTTAAGAAAGCATGAGCTCCCAGTGAAAACATCACAAGAACACAAAGCAAAAGGTAGACTCCTCATAGTGAGCACATTTAGTGTGTACTCCAAACCATCTCATTCTCCACTCAACTTTAACTCAGCCGCTTATTACCACCCAGACTCTGATCTCTAGTGTTCTTTCTTTATCCCTCCTATTACTCAGCCCTCCTTCCTTTCTGTCTTTGCTGGCTAGTTTACATTCCCCCACCACCAACACCCCGAATGCATGTTTTGCCCTTATCTGCCCACTTTTGCCCTAGAAGCAAACTCCTATGAATGGCAGCTTCCAGGCTCTAATTTGCAGGTAAGTACAGCCATTGAAAAGTTCAAGCAGAAAATCATAGGTTAGGTAGAGAGAATAGAGGGGGTCCTTATTTTCTCCTGCTTCCTCCCTGGCTCTCTGACATGGTCCAGGCAGTGGCTCTAGTCCTCTCTTCCTTTAGACATTAAGTCCATGCTCTTACCAGGCTCTTTCACAGTTTCCTGTCCTTGCCACTGCAGACCCTCAGATAGTAATGACTGTCAATCACTGCTAGCCTCAGGATGCCTTCACTTTTCTTGCCAGTTTCCTTAACCCAGCTTACACATGGCCAAATGGTCCTCCTTCATTAAAAATCTCTAAGTTGAACCATCTGAGTGGAATTTGTGTTTCTGTCAGGACTCTGATTAACACATCTTCCCTTCTATTGCTGTCTGTGGGGCCTAGGAACTACCTGTCTATAATCAGCAAATTCAACTTGATCCTTGGTCTCCTCCCAGACCATCTTTTATCTAAAAATCTACCTGAGTCCTTCTCAGTTCATTTCTCCTACAGTGTTTTCAAGTGAACCATCTTTTAGCTCACATCTCATGTGGCTTAGGAGAAGGCTGGCTTGTCATTACAGCTTCTAGGTCATTACCCACCTCATACACACTAAAAGCAAAGGAACCCTCATTGCTTATAAAGGTCAGGCCATTCTGTTTTAGCTCCATCATTGCCAATTTGTTGCTGTCATCTATTGACCTCCAAGTCAACTTCCTTCATTTATTAAAGCCTTTAGCTGTGAATTTAATTATCTTGTTCTCATTCTCACTGACATCAGCCTTAATTCATTCACCTGTTGAAGACCATGCTCTAGTTGCTAGGGATACAGTGTTGAACAAGACAAAAAAAGGAAAAATTTCTACTTTCACATATTTGTGTGTATATGGGAGAGGACTTTTGTGTCTTAGCCTGACTATGTGAAGGGCTCTCCCTTCACATAGGGGCCCTGTTCACCTCTCCATTACTCACTTTCCTAATCTCCAATGAATTTTCTTTCCACTTGACTTTACATATTCACTCCCATGGGTCATAAGCACAGTGTTGTCACCAGGACCTGCACTTCATTGAAAATCTTTCATTTAAATATTGAATTTTCTTATCCCCATTTCCATTCTTGGGTGTCCTTGCTCTAGTGACCCTCCTATCAGTTCTCTACCCTCAGGAGAACTCCCAACTGTGGAGCTCACACTTTCTCACTGTCCCTTAGCATTCTTCTGTCCTTAGAACAGTTGGGAGAACTGAATCCCAGAGGCAACATTAAGCCAGAGATTCAATTCAGGCCCCGGGTCATTGGTGCTGACGACAAGACTTCCTGCCTTTGTCTGCCAGCCAGCCTAGGAATGACAGTGCTTTGCAATGTTGTTAATCTCTTGTTCAACTCTTTGCAACGCCATTGCCTACATAACCAATGCTGTACGATAATATCCTCTGCTTAAATACTTGAAGTCACTTTTGTATTTTTCATTAGATCTTGACTAAAACAGAAATGTCCAATAAGATTGAAAAGGTGTCCAACTTCAATATCAGAAGGAAATAAGAATTAAGACCATACGACAACCAAATTGACAAAAAGTAAATAATAGTTCACATAGCTACAGAATTAAGAAACCCTTATACTCTTCTACTGGGAGTGTAAATTAAAAGAAGAAGTTTAGTTTGAAAAATGATTTAGCATTAATTTATTTCTGTGGACATTTGCATAACCAGCAAGTTTAAATCATATTACTAAGAGAAAGTGACGCCCTCAAGCAATAAAGTGCATTACAATAATTAGCATATTTTTTTAAAGTTGGTAATAACAAAATACAAAGAAAGTAGATAATCCTAATGACCATAATGACCATTACCAATAGTAAAGATGGCAAATTATATATATTTATATATATATATAAATTATATAATCTCTAATTAAAATATTTTAAGACAGTGAAAATGACTAAAATATAACTCCTTGAACTAGTGTAGTTTAATCTTGGAAATACAATCTTGAGTAAAGAAGCCACTGATCAATACACAGAATATCTATTTATTAAAAACTCAAAAATAAGTAACAGTAGACAACACATTTTATATATATATATATATATATATAAAATATGGCATTATATTATTTTACTAAATAGGAAGAAAAAGGATAAACACAGTGATTACCTGGCTTGGTTAGCATGGAGCTGAGTCAGGACAGGGACGCACAGGTGCATGGAAGGCTTTGTTAATGTACTAGATCTTGGATTAATTGGTGTTTAATTATTATGCATCATCAGACTACATATATATATATACACACACACGCACACACATGTATGCACACATATGTATATTCACATATATACATCTTATAAATTTTATGTACATTATACATACATATATATAATTTTTCTTATTTTTATACTACTAGTTCTCAGATTGGCCATTGGGAAGCATCAGCTCCCTAAGGTAGGTCTTTTTCATCTCAAATATCTCATCGTTGCATAAAACTCCAATATTCTAAAAATGCATAATTCCATACCATAACTAGCCAGATTATTCCTAATCATACTTTCTCATTCGTTCACTTGCAAATCCCATGCTACTGAATATGAGAGACTACTACTTCTTAATGGTTACTTCACTGCTCTGTCCCTCAGTTCCTCTGAAAAATGAGGGACTAACATTATGTACCTCATGGGGGCTCTTGTGAGGATAAACCTGGGCAATTTAAAGAAAACATTTAGCAGTGTCTGCCATACAGAAACATTCAAAATATATAAAAACATTCAAAATCTTCTTAGTATAATATCAATATAAATAATGATGTTTTCATACAGGAATTAGTTTAGAGAGAATACAATGTGATTCTTCTGTAAAGTGTGCACATGACAGTTTTTCTTAGAAGGCCTCATTACACAAGAAGGCTCACTTACTCACATGATTATGGAGCCGACATATCAGGTAAGCCACATACAAGGCATGAGCAGTACTTCTTGTTGCATGATAATGATCTTTATCTAAGAATTCTTCCAATGCAAACACAGAACCCAGAAGGAAATTAGCTTGTGGTCAAAATTAAAGATTAAAGAGAAGTAAATTATATGTCATTAATGGTAATGAAACTCACTGAAGTTCCATCTCTACCTCCAACAAGTTAGGCATGAAGCTCAGCCTCTCTGGTCTTCCTTTCTTAATCTATATAACAGCTTAAGACTGAACTCTACAACGAAACTGCCAGTGATTGTATCCGGATCTACTGCAAACCAACTGTAGAACTTGACTTGATAAACTCCCTAAGCCTCAGTTCCCTTATATGTAAAATAGGGATAGCAACACATATAGTGGTTGAGAGGATTACATGAGATGTTTATAAAGGACTTACCCTAGTAGCAAGCACATTTAAAGTGCTTAACAATATTTTAACTGTCACCATTCTCTAACTCCATCACTGCAGTTATTGAAAACCCAGGGCCACCTCTCATTTATCTTTATACCTCTAGATCCCAACACATTTGACATATACATAGTGCATGTTCAGTGGATATGTGTTGACCTGCATTCTAGGTAGTCACAGAAAACGCAATGAAGTCTTTAAGTGTTCATGTAAAGGTTATCCGGAAAACCTTTTGGAGTTAATTTGCCCTGTGCTCTTGGTAAAACATGGCTTCTATGGTAGCAGGAGGGGAAAAGTCTATATTTTAAACGGTTTCATGGACTGCCAAGAACTGTTATAAAACAATATTTTGATGAGTTATACAGTAAATGAATCAGAAACATATGAGGTTAATTTCCCTGAAAATACATGTGGGTTTAAAAATGAAAGGAAAGGAATGTTGGCACAATGTGCTATGCCAAACCCAAAATGTTAGAAAAATATTTTATGATATTAGGATGCACAAATCCTAAATGCAGCTCAATTTGCTCATCTTTCAGTGGCCTGCTCCCAATGTACCTGTTAGGTCCGGTCTTCTATAGTGAGAATAAGTAAAACCTAAAAAAGAAAATTTAAAAACCATGGTATAAGACAAGGAGCCAGAAGTTCCAAGTCTTGGGCCTGGCTCTGCCACTGGCTAGCTGTGGGAGTCTGGATTAATCACTTAGCCTTCCTGGACTTCAGCTCAGGAAAACAGTCCATGACTTGCAGACCTCACAGGATTGTTGAGAGTGCTGTTAGAATGGGAGTTCAGGAAGCAGTGATAAGCCCAGGATGACAGAGACCAGAACATAAAAGTAATACGGTATCCTCAAGGGGAGGCAAGTGTCCAGATGAGCCCATACCACTGTGTCGAAGTGAAGCAGGCATGCACAAGATGTGCACATGGCCAACTGCAGATAAATCTTCAGCAAAAGTTAAGCAGAGTACCCACGGTGGATTATAGTTCTTGTTCACCAATATCCTCAACCCCCTTGTGTTCTCTGCCTTCTACCACACCTAAGGCGCAAAACCCCCACTCTACATCTAGGTGGCTGGACACAGCAGAAGTATGGTCTGCAACATCAGCTGAACCCACAGGGATCTTTTTCTTTCTTTTTTTTTTTGAGACAGAGCTTCTCTCTGTCGCCAGGTTGGAGTGCAATGGCGCAATCTCAGCTCACTGCAACCTCTGTCTTCTGGGTTCAAGCGATTCTCCTGCCTCAGCCTCCTGAGTAGCTGGAATTGCAGGCACATGCCACCACACCCGGCTAATTTTTTGTATTTTTAGTAGAGGCGGGGTTTCACCGTGTTTGTCAGGATGGTCTCGATCTCCTGACTTCATGATCCGCTCGCCTCGGCCTCCCAAAGTGCTGGGATTACAGGTTTGAGCCACCGTGCCCGGCCCGTCACTTATTTATTTTTAATTTAGAGAATGAGGTCTCACTCTGTCACCAATTTTGCTACCCTGCCCACAAGTGATTGAAGCCATAAGTGAACTAAATTTAACTAGGTATGAGTGGACAAGACAGAGGTCAGCTGTATCTGAAATGACTTGGTGCTAATCTCATTCCAATAAGGGCATTTGTATAGGACAGTGACAAACCTGCCTGATGAAATCAAATCTTTTGCAAAGTATAAACATTAAGTAAACAAAGAGAAGTAAGGTGACTCGAATGCAGGGCATGAATCAAATAATATGGATGTGCTATTTCAGTTCTTCATATCTTTCATATATTCCAGTCTGCAAACACAGAACCCAGAGTATCTGAAGAGCTAGAGATGATATCCTTTATTTTTCTCATATTCTTATGAATGTCTGTAATTAATACCTCATTATCAAAGGTAATCTGTGCAGACTTAAAATGTCTGATTTCCCCATTCCAAATAATTAAAATGTTGTCTAATAGTTTCTCCTACTATAGCATTTCAATTCCATCACCAATACTTTCTTCTTTAGTTAAACTGAACTAGAGAAATTTCTTTGTATTTCTGCTTCTGTATGTAGAATGGCCCCTTCCAGCATTTCTCAATGAAAAAATATTATAGCCCATCAAAGTCCAAATATTCTTTATTAACTCATGCCATATTATTAATAGTTCTATTTCTTTCTTATCTACAATGGTGTGTCAATGAGGTATATGATCAGCAGCATTTTTCAGAAAAAAAAAAAACACTACATTCACTTAGCCAAATAGAGGTTTTAATTTTTGCACAAAACAGGGAGGTAGGTATACTGTGCTTGACAGCTGATTCAGCAGCTTTACTATTTCATTGAGGACACATGATCCATGGTCTTTCGCTTCATCATTCTGTGTGTGGCTTTTGTTTTTATGCTTATCTCACTGAGGTTGCAAAAGGGCTGAAAATGACTGTTTTGCCTCCAACATTGCATCAGTCTCCCAAACAGAAATAAGAGAGGCAAAGGACAAAAGTCATGAACCACATGAGCCTAAGCTCTAGTATAAGTTTTTCATAGTGATTTCTGGTTACATTTCATTGACCAGAACTCATTTCCATTACCACAAATTACCATCGCCAATCATGGCCATCTGCAAAGGAGGATGATGTTTTATTTTTCTTATTTGATTTTAGATGTAAACATTATTGCTCTGAATGAAAATCAGGGATCTACTGGTGTGGACAGAGAGAAGATGAATAGTGAGCAATTGTCCCACAGTTTCTACTTCAAAGAATGCAAAACAAATGCGTGAATTTGTCTCGTGTCCACTCAGCTAAGCAGGAGCTATGTTTCACAGAATCTCCCTATTATTGAGGGTCTGGGTTAGGGTGGCCATGACAGAATTTTGAGCCAAGTTTGAAGGCAAAAGTAAAGCTTCAGCCGTATTTTTTATTTTATTTTATTTTATTTTACTTTAAGTTCTGGGATACATGTGCTGAACATGGAGGTTTGTTACCTAGGTATACATGTGCCATGGTGGTTTGCTGCACCTATCAATCTGTCATCTAGGTATTAAGTCTCACATGCATTAGATATTTGTCCTAATGCTCTCCCTCCCGTTTCTCCATACCCCCAATAGGACCCAGTGTGTGATGTTCTCCTCCCTGTGTCCACGTGTTCTCATTGTTCAGCTCCCACTTTTGAGTGAGAACATGTGGTGTTGGGTTTTCTGTGCCTTTGTTAATTTGCTGAGGATGATGGTTTCCAGCTTCATTCATGTACCTGCAAAGAACATGAACTTCTTCTTTTTTATGGTTGCATAGTATTCCGTAATGTATATGTGCCATATTTTCTTTATCCATCTATCATTGATGGGCATTTGGGTTGGTTCCAAGTCTTTGCTATTGTAAATAGTGTTGCAATAAACATACGTGTGCAATGTGTCTTTATCGTAGAATGATTTATATAGTAGAAAGGAATACAGTATAATCCTTTGGGTATATAACCAGTAATGGAATTCCTGGATCAAATGGTATTTCTGGTTTTATATCCTTGAGGAATTGCCACACTGTCTTCCACAATGGTTGAACTAATTTACACTCCCACCAACAGTGTAAAGTGTTCCTATTTCTCTGTATCCTCACCAGCAACACTTTAAAAACTACAAAAACACTTCCTAGTGGGCTTGATGGCCACTGTGGGATGCTGCTGGCACCCTGATGATACGAGGTATGGATCATCGAAGTTCTAAAAAGGGTGCAGAAGAAGGAAAGAGATAACTCAGTGGAGAAGTTTAGTTTCAAACCAAGGCCTGGATGGTCAGGAGATAGAAGAAAGAATGTAATAGGAAAGAATGAATACTTGAGGCTGTGGCCACTTTCTCCATGGAACGGCAGGCAACCAGAGAAAGATGTCAACCCCAGAGCAATGTGTTTTATGCTGATAAAACTAGGGCCCTTAAAAAAATGTCATTGTATATGTCCATTTTCTAAGACAAGAAAATATGCCTGGATAGAAAGCCCCTAAACAAAGGCTAATGCTAATTTTGGAGGGAATTATGAAAAAGGCGTTAAGCTAAAACTCTCATTGATGTATTATTCCAACAACTTCAGTGCCTTTAGAGCCAAGTAGAAGAGAAGGCATTGTCTATCACCTGGCATTTGAATCACAAGCCTGTATGAACTGTTATCGTAAGTCTGTACGAACCAGCAGCTTTCTGTCACCATCCATTAAAGATTATATGAAGGATGGAAATTTTGCAATCAACACTCTTTTGTTGACAGAGCACACTCCTTCTAGTGCCGTTGATTTTGAAGATAAAGTTCAAGTTGCTTTTGCCATCAATGGACCAAGTTATTGTACCTTTGAGGTTGAGCACAGGCAACAACAGTGACCACAGCTCCATATCCCTTCTCTCACCTCCAAATCTCAATCACCTTTAATCTGTAGGTCTCCAATCTATAAGAAATCATTTTTTAAACTTGCATTGCTTGTTAATTTTACCTCACAATGGGTTTTCTTTTTTGTATTTTTGTGTTTTGCTTTTTTGGTTTAGTTTTTTGAGGCAGGGTCTCACTCTGTTGCCCAGGCTGGAGTGCAGTGGTGCTATCATGGCTCACAGCAGCCTTGACGTCCTGGGTTCATGCAATCTTCCCGCCTCAGACTCTTGAGTGGTTGAGACAGCAGACACATCCCACTATGCCCAGCTAATTTTGGTATTTTCTATAGAGACAGGGTTTCATCATGTTGCCCAGGCTGGTCTCAAACTCCTGGGTTCAAGCAATCCATCTTCCTTGGCCTTCCAAAGTGATGGGATTATAGGAATAAGCCACCGTGCCCTGCCTGTTTTTAATGTATTACTTCATTGCTCATTTATATTAGAGTGTTTGATGAAGTACAGAAGGAAAATCATTTCTAGAGTTACTGTACACACAACCGTACCCATCAATAAGTTAATTATTTAAAAATGAGATAATACTTTAAACACTTTGTGTCATGTACAAATCTTTAGTGGTTGTCATGAACCAACCTGTTTGAGTTTTAGGGATTTGGGGAGAAGTTAGTTGGAACCTTAGAATGAGCTAGAAACATATTCATTATTTTTCTCACAAGTGAGATTACTCAGGCACAGAAAGAGAAATACTGTATGATCTCACTCACTTATATGTACAATCTAAAGAAGTCAAACTCACAGAAGCATAGAGTAGAATAGAAGTTACCAGGGGCTGGGGGATAGGAGTGATTAGGGTGAGGTTGGTCAAAGGATACACAATTTCAGCCAGATAGAAGAAACAAGCTTAAGAAATCTATTGTACAACACAGGGACTACAGTTAGTAATAATATACTAATTTCTTGAACATTACTAAGAAAGTTGACTTAAGTGCTCTCATCAAAAATAAATTATAAGTATGTGAGGTAATACATATGTTAATTAGCTTGATTTAGCCATTTCACAATGTATACATATTTCAAAACTTCATGTTGTACACCATTAATAATATTTACAATTCTATGTCAGTTTTAAAAATAAATAATAGAAAAATTAATAACAAATACATTGAATTACATAAAGGGACATGGGCTCCTGCTCTATGGATATTCACCATCTTACATGGTTTCAGGAACAAATTTGCTTTGGGTTGTGCAAGATACTTGCATTTTTATCCTCTTTTTATAGTTGAGGAGACTGAAGCATAGAGCATTTCAGTAACATGCCAAAGAGCATGTGGAAAGGCCAGGAATTGAACTCTGCTGAGTCATCTCTATAGCCTAGGCTATTATCTCTGTGTAGGAGTTCAGTCAAGGTAGTAGCAAAATTATTAAAAGAAAAATAGTGGAGAAAGTTATAAAATAGAGTCTCAAACCCTTTTAGAAGGCCTAAAAGTTCTTTCTATAGTTCTTAGCAAAAAGCAGCCTTGTCCCTTTAGTTAAATAAAGTAAAAACAAAGAAATGTAAAAAGTTTACCTAACTAACTTGTTTACTCATGTAGTCTTAAAACTAACCTTTAAGCAAATAGCCCTCTCAAATGAAAGTTAACCAAAAAATCACACTAGGTGTTTGCTTTAAGCTCAAAACATAGCCTTTAATCTTTTTCCACAAGTGTGTTAACTTAAAGCCTCTGTTATTAAATCTATAGTAAATAAATGCAAAAAAAAAAAAGCCAACTAGTCAAAGTTATATAGCTGTAATCTCTCTCTGTAAGTGGCTTGCAACCCCCTAGCCCATTTCTTCACTAAAAATTTGTGTCTAAGTGCATTTATTCATCCATCATACAACTTAAGTCTGTAAAGCGAACCCCAGCACATCATACTTGCTCTTAGCAAACACTTGTCAGTGTGAAAAACAAAATCAGAGATATAGCCCAACCTCTCAGTACTCACCAGGCTACAAAAAATAGAAGTGCATTCAGTTTAAATGTTTCAACAGTTGGAAAAAAACCCAAGTGACAAGCAAATACAAAAACCCACGTGACAAGCAAAGAGATGGCATTATTTGCTTTACAACAGGCTTCTTTGCATAGAGCTCAGTAAATATTTTTTCCTAAGTAGCATATTGATTGTTAAATAACACTATAACTTACCCATAAGTTAAATAACACTATAACTTATCCATAATAACTTTATTTGTAGGTATGACTGTCATCTAAATTTCCAAGTTCTCTTTAGTAAATACTTAAATTTCAGCTAGATAGGAGGAATAAGCTTAAGAAATCTAAAGTTCTAAGTACTCACTACAAAGAACTTGGAGGCCGGGCATGGTGGCTTATGTCTGTAATCCCAGCACTTTGGGAGGCCAAGGTGGGGAGATCACATGAGGTCAGGAATTCAAGACCAGCCTGGCCAACATGGTGAAACCCTATCTCTACTAAAAATACAAAAATTAGCTGGACATAGTAGCACACACCTATAATCCCAGCTACTCAGGAAGCTGAGGCACAAGAATTTCTTGAACCTGGGAGGCAGAGGTTACAGTGAGCTGAGATCACATCACTGCACTCCAGCCTAGGCAACACAGTGAGACTCTGTCTCAAAAAAAAAAAGAACTTGGAAATTTAGGTGACAGTCATACCTACAAAAAAAGTTAATACATATGAGGGAGTTATTAAAAAGTCCAAACTTCAGAGTATGTCTTGGAGTCAACAAAGATGGGCTCTAACTTTACCTTACAAATCTAAAGTACTGTTACAGTAAATTAAAATGAAGATCAGGCTTGAAGAAGCCCTGAGCAGGCAAAGCCAGTTAGGCTTCATTAATGACCTTAATCTTGCTTTATTTGCAAACATAAACAAAACTTATCTGCTCAGATGTGCTTTAAAAAACAACAACAAAAACAACAACAACAAAAAAACTTAACAAGCGCTATTTCTGTAAATGCCCACATTAAAAAACCAGAACTGAAGCTCAAACCATCAGAAGCAGCCGACAAATTTATATAACTGGGGACTTCTCAGCAGGATAGACCAAATGAGGCAAGTTTTAACTGTAACCAATCAAATATTTCATTTCTGTTGTTTCCCCATTCACTCTACAAAAGCCTGTTTCTTCCCTTCTTCAGCACAGGTGCTGAACCACTTTTGGTCTGAGCTGCCTGATTCGTGAATCTGAAACTGACCCAACAGTCCCATCAATAGTTTTTTTTAGATAAACATAGAAATTGATCCTTCTAATCTTAAAGCTTCAAACTTATATTGGTTTTATCTGAGTTTCTTCCACAGGAAAGGAACCCTACACCTCTCAAAAAGTATCAAAGAACTGAAACTGACCAGATCATCACATGCAATGAGATATCAGGCCCCTCATTCTTCACAATTGCTTCCTTGCCCCCTCCTGGTTCCTGCTTTCTTACACGTTGTTACATTTCTTCCCTGCTATATAAACCCTCATTTTTGTCAGCCAGGGAGGTAGAGCTGAGACTGATCTCCCATCTCCTGGACAGCAGCACCCGATTAAAGCCTTCCTCCTTAGCAATACTCATCGTCTCAGTGATTGGCTTTCTGTGCAGCAAGCAGCAAGAGCTAGATGAACCCCTGGTGTTTCAGTAACAAATTATTGTTTTCTCTTTAAAATAAACTCTTTAAAATTGTATTGTGCTCCAGTTGATCTTTTAACAATACTCAGCATTTATACCTAAAAGACCATAGCATACATTAAAGAAAAAAATGAAAACACATCTTATGTGTCTTACTTAGTATATCACGGGAAAATGATCATGATATTTTACATTTTCTACCTGACACTAAAACGTCACTGATGTCTCTTCTCCAGGCCTGATTCATCAGGCCCAGCAAGGTGCTGAGCCCAGGGCCCACAGTTCTTCTAAGAGCCTATGAAAAGGTTTTAATTTATTTTAGAAACCAGAAGACAATAAAACCACCAACTTTTAGGTGGTGGAAAACATTTTAATATGCACTATGAATAATTTCATCTTTAACCAATATGTCTTAAAATACATTTTTTATGGAAAAAGTGTGGAGATCCAAAACTGCCTAAAGCCCACAGAAGTCACAATACATCTCTGCTTTTCTCCCCACATTATTTTCTCCATGTTCCAGGAATTTTATTATCAGTCTCAGCCTTGCTGTTCTGGGCAGGAAGAAATAAAAGGAGAAGGATGAAAGCCACGTCTCCTGAACACTGCCCATGTGCCCAGCACAGTGACTCCTGCTGTATAGTCAGCACCTCACGGGGAGGACAGGAGAGTCTCCAAGAAGACATATCTAATCAGCCAAGCTGCAATTCTATCACTGATCTTTAAAAAACTAGCCCCCAAAACATAATGTCAACATTGATGGATGGCTATATTGATGGATATCTTGATTCGGATGTATATCAGGATACATTCAAATGCCAAGTGCAGTACTCAGGGTCCCCCAGTATGACTGGCCACTGCACAGTCAAACCCTTGGATACAGGGTAGGCAGTGTGCACAGAAGAAACCCAGAGCCTTCTTGGTGATGATTCGAGCTGCATACTCTGTCTCCTCTTTTCATGCACACAGTTTCACTTTCTACCTAAAGTAAAACATCCCACGAAGCTCCTTCTCTGCTTTTTCTCCCTCCCACTATCCACCTTAACTTGAGACTCCACTTTTGCAATGTCACAGTCTGCCGACCAAACACCAAACCCTGGGTCCCCACGTGCATGTCAGCTCCGCAAGAAGCTGCATCATGACATTGACCCTCCCGCCCATCAGCGCATCCAGCAAGTGTGTCACCAGCAAGATCAATCCCACACTGCTCGGCACTGTTAGAAACAAAGACTAATAAATCATTTGCCTGCTCTCGGCCCACAGATGGTAAGTGTGGTTCGATGCAGGTAATTATTTAAAAAAATGACTTTGGGAGCAAAAAAATCAAAACATGGGAGTATGTGTCTAATAGAAAAGGCCTACAAAGAGATTTGGGAGTTCTAATGACTCCAAGGAGCAGGTGAAAGGTCCCAGCACCTGACAGTAGCTGGGCAGTCTGGCTGACAGAATTGATTCCTTCTCCCACCCCAGCACCACCTGGCCTTGTGTCTGCTTCCCTCCAGGTCCCCCGTGCCAGGCGTGGGGAGGTGGGGGCTGGAGTATTCCCTCCTGCCTTAATGTGTTTGCAGAAAAGAGCCCCCACAAACCCATCAATTACCAAGACTGTCAGTTCTAGAGAAGGTGTTGTGACAGTGATGGGGTCAGGTAAAGCCTTAGGGGCTACAACGAGACACATTAAACCAGTCTTTATGTCACCACCTCCTGTCCCCTGTTAACACCCCCCTCAAAGTATACATTTTTCTTTTCCCTTTAACTTTCACAAGGATGTTTCTGGTTTCTGCAAATAGTAGCATGGATGGCGTGTCTTTATTATTTCAGCTGTCGTTCATTAGTGTGACTGGTGCTCCTCTAGGCTCTGAGCTTCCTCTCTGTCCCCCCACCCCCAAGCATGAACAGGCTGGCTGGTGCTTCCATCCTTCCTTCATTTCATAAAGAGAACATCTCTTAAGAGACTGCAAGCATCCTCCTGCTGGATGTGCGAGATAAAAGCCCAACCCTCCTCTCAAATTCCCTGAAAACATTTTGTTCAGTTGCTGCAGGAGAGTTTCTGGTTGTCATTCAGAACTGAAAATTTCATGTCAGTTACCAAAAACAAAAAGTTCTCATAACTTTACTGGTGGAAAATGGCCTATGCCCAACAGAATTCAACCATGGTTCCTTGGGACCCTGCAATTGAATGCCACCTGCAAACACTGTTAACCAAGGTGACTCTACATTCTCCAGAAATGTATAAATATCCTTTGATGCCCCAAACAGCCCATGACTAGGTTAATTCAGTCCATGAGTGACCTAAGTGTGTAAAAATAATTCAATCCATTGTCTGACAGAACTGATCCATTACTGTTTACTGATTCAATAACCATTCATTGAGTACCCATTCCATGTTAGGGAATGTGTGAGCCATTCAGGATACAGAAAAAATGTTCCAGTTCCAACTAACTTCAAGAAAATCACAACCAAAAGTTTCATACCTATGTAGACAGCTTGGGCGAGTTTTTTAATAGAGCAAGAAAAGTGGAATTCATGTAAACAGATGAAAGGTATCCCAGACAAAAAAAAATAGCACTAAGAAAAAGGTATGTTCTCACCCCAGGTAAAAGAAAAAAAATTCTATAAGTTCATGCTGCAGAATTTACCTTGAGCTGTGAAAGATATCAAGTGGTGTACTTTAGAAATCTGCTGAAGCCTACAAATTATATTAAAAGGCATGGAAGCAAAGCTAAGTGCTTTAACTCCAGAAGAAATGCAGTCAGTGCCCTAGAACCAATTCCCAGGAGAATGCCATGGTTCTCACTACCCAGCAAGTTAGTCAACAAGTCCAGGCAGGGACATGAATTCACCTCCCATTCTAGACACTGATGAAATAGCACTTTCTATTACTCTTAAATATGTTAATCTCCATTTCAAATATCTACAGAGCAAGGCTAGAGAGGGAGATGACAGCTATTCTTAGAATGCACTTATTTCTCTTTAAATACAGAAAATATTCAAATCCAGCATATATAGAATTACGATCACCACAAACTGATCAGCAGTTAGTTGATTTGCCAAGCTACCTTTACATGGCTTTTTGAGTCAGCCTCATACATAGTTTGAAGAATTTGCTGTGTTTATAAGGTCTAAAACAAATATTTTATAAGCTCCAGTAACAATTCCTCAAGACGCTGAAAACCAAACACACACACACACACATTCCCCTCCCTAAGGTCTTTCACTTCCTGGGGTCCAAACAGACAAGAGGACCAGGAGCTTCCACTGAATTAGCACCTTTTTATATCAAAGCCTCTCAAGGTGAGGTGCAAAAGATGCAGTAATAATTTAATAGCTCAGTCAGCTGTGCCAAGCTAACAGATGATAAGGAACAAAAGGAGAAAGAAAGACTCCTCCGTTGCAGATGTGCCAAAGGAAAGCTGTGGCATGCAACCAAATAGCCTTGAGTGTTTGTCACCTGTGTATTACACAAATGACACCACAGAAAGAAAAAAAATGTTATTAAAAAGCAACAACGAAAACAAAACAGTATCAGATACAAACCAATGAAAACATTCTCAAGAAATGGCTCTCTGAGAATTTTCTAACATTTCTTCTTGGCCACCATCTGAACTCACCTGGGAGAGAACAGGCCATGAGAATACACTTGGGATTCAGCAAAAATAAATAAGAGGTTGTATAATTGACCACATTGCACGTCTCACCTCTCGGGTTGGGGGTCCCCTGGTTCAAGACCCCAAGTGGGATACAAGGTCACACCCAGGGAGGGCCATTCTCTCACCTTTCTGACCATCCAGGTGGAAATTAAAGATCCCAGGATACTTTTCAAAATAGCACAGGGGATCACCCAGCTGTCTGGACCAGCAGTCCTCAGTCTCAATAAAATCCAACTTAATGTTCCCGGCTGGGAATGAGCCCTTCTCAAACATAGAGGAAAGTCTGTGCTCATGGACACAATTATGAAACTGTCCTTTGAGCACTGTAATTATTTTACAATCCACAGAGGACTTAAGATACTTGGAGAGTGAAGGATGCTATGAAAAAGTCAATTCAATTGTAATTTATAATTGAATTTATCCACAGAGAAACAAGTGGTCACTAAACAAAAGTATCTTCTAGGGAGCAAATTTATAGGTGTCGCTTTTACAACCACCGGTGGCTTAGCTCCAAGAAAATTCAAATTCCAAAGTGATAACTTTCCACAAAAACATAACTTCAGGGTTGAGTATTCGTATATATGTATATAAAAAAAAGACATTCTCCCCAGGTAGCATTTTTATAGCTTGATCCCCCACTAGTTTAATATATACTCACGGAAATAGAACTAATGTGTAAAGAAGGTGATCCTAAACTGAGTTTCCATCACCTCCTCCTAGTTGATCTTTAAATAACAATGGTTAGATGTTACGTGTTTTGTTTAAAACAAATTTAAAAAGGTAAAACCTATCAACTATATTCATCTTATATTAATTGATTACAAAGAAAATACTGAGAGGTAAATATTGGGAATGTTTTAAAGGGAAACAAGTTAATATCAACATTTTATGCAGTAAAGCTCATATGAACAGCCGTAAATGACACTGCTAAATGTAAACATTGTATCTGCAATCCACCTTTCAGCCCATAATCTGGAAGATATTTCTGTAATATGTCTGTAATATGTGGGCAAGCAGATTTCCAAGAGAAAAGTGTAAGCAAAGGATAGGGTAATGTGTTGTTTTAAAGTATATAAAAAATTATCACTATATAAAAAGTTATTCCAAAACTTGCCAACTTGAAACAACAAATATTTACTATATTACGGTTTCTCTGAGTCAAGATTTCAGCAGTGGCTTAGCTGGAACCACAGTCAAGTGTCAGCAGGCGTGGGGTCCCAAGGTTTGACTGAGTACGGATCCACTCCCAAGCTCACACATGTAATTGTTTGCAGGATTCAGTTCCACACAGGTTGTTGGACTGAGGGCTTCAGTTCCTCCCGGACTATTGGCCAGAAGCCTCCCTCACTTCCTTCCACATGAGCCTCTCCATAGAGCAGCTCACAACATGACAGCTCATTTCCTCAATGCAAGAAGCAAAAGAGGAAAATGGTGAGTAATAGGGAAGGAAGTCAGAGCCTTTCTGTACCCTCATCCCAGAAGTGATATCCATCACATTTTTAGTATTATATTTGCCAGAAATGAGTCACTTGGTCCAGCGTAGGAGGAGAGGGGATTATACAAGGTATGACCACCAAGAGGTAGGGATCAGTGAGGGCCATCTCAGAGGCTGCCTGCCCCAGGTAGGTACCTGTGTAGTGAAGAATTAACTCTACCCAAAAGAGCAGCAGTCTAGTCTTTGAATCTCTAAATCTTGGTAATCTCCTGAGTGATAGCAGTGCCTTTGTTATTCATGGCGGACCCCTCTTATGCTGATGAGGTTACTCATGGTGGGCCCCTGCAGAGTTTGTGCTCATAGATGACTCAGGGTGAAAGCTGCCCACCTTGAAAGCCCAGTGAGATTAGAGGGTTGGGACATTGAATCAGGTAATATCAGCTGGTCAAGGATTCCATCAGACATGCCTACATAATGAAGCCCCAGTAAAAACCCTGGACACTGATGTTTGGTGACTATGATTTGAATGTCCCCCCCAAAATTTATGTGTTGAAATGTAATCACCACTGTGATAGTGGGGCCTTTCATAGTTGACTCAGGTATAATAGCAGAGCCCTCATGGATGGAATTGGGATCCTTATAAAAAGACTTGAGGGAGTGAGTTTGCTCTCTTCCACTCTTCTGCCTTCTAAGGTCATTGAGACAGTGTCATCTATGAGGAATGGGCCCTCACCAGACACAGAACCTACTGGCACCTTGAGCTTGGACTTCCTAGCCTCCAGAACTGTGAGCAATAAATATTTATTCTTTATGCATAGTACATAGTCTATGATATTTTATTGGAGCAGCACAAGGGATGTGACCTCCACAGGCTGGCAACAGTGACCTCCACAGGCTGGCAACACTTCAACAACAGGAAGGTAACACATCCCTGAGGACCAAAGCTTTGCATTTGAGACCCTCTGAGTCTCAAATTCTGTCCCATGTGTCTCTTCCTTTGGCTGGCTCTCATTTGTGTTATTTTGCTATAATAAAACCGTAATTCCAAGTATTGTGCTTTCTTGCATTTGGTGAGTCATTGTGGCAATTTATCAAATCTGAGGAAATCCATGGGAACCCCTAAATTTGTTGTTACTTTGTCTCATGTGAGGATGGCCCTGGGGACTCCCAGACTTGTAAGTGGTGTCAGAAGTCTTCGGTTGACTTGACAGTCTTGGAAGACTGTCCCCTTAACCTTGAGTTTGGCTGACTCCAAGTTAATACCTGAGAGACGTTTGCTGTTCCATTTATTCCAAAAGGAATTAACTATTTTGTTTGTTCATTTGTTTGGGTGTCAGTCTTGCGTCTCTTTTTGAAGATAATTTCCTCAAGAGATATCCTAGATAAGAAAGTAGGGAAACTACTACCACGTTTTAGAGGACACCAGCCTCATCAAGCGATCACTCCCAGCCTAACAGAGCTCCTTCTGGGGCTATGGTAACCACCGGGTTGGCACAGGAGAGCTGGAAAGTGAACATGACAATGACGTTCCCTTTATGAATCCCACCAAACACAATAGCAACTAAATTAGTGAAATGTTTGTCAATTTATTGCCAAAGTACTGTGAGATTTCTAGCTCGATGTGTTCTACTGAACATAATTTAGACAATATGAATTTTAGATCATTCCTTCATTATACTCCCTCTTTTTAATAAATGTTTACTGAGAGCATTCTATCTGCCAGGCACTGATGTAAGTGCTTCCCAGCATGACTTTATTTAATCCACAAAAATTATTCCATGAGGTAGCTGTCTATTACTGCAGTAACCTTATTTTACAGATGAGGAAAGTGAGGAGCCAAGAGATTAAGTCCATAAGAAAAATTAAATTCTAAATTTGCATTGAAAACCAAGTTAACAGATATTCTACCAGTTCTCCTTAGGGTCACTTTTACTTGGAATATAAAATTGACAGGCACTAGACTGTTTTTTCATTGCCATAGATTATCACTGTAAACTTAATTTATTTTAAAGGCAACTGAAATTATGTGTGAAAGAAAGAAAAACTACTATTGTCTTCTTAGAACAGGGATTGCAAACTCAAAAGATTTGGGGGCCAGGCAGATAGTATGAGTGAATAAGGGAAGCAGCTGGGTGGGGCTTCAGTGAGCCCAGGAATGCCAGCCCCTCTACAGAATGCATGAACCACGGGGACCCCATCACTGCCTGTGGGAATGGGGTCCAGCATTGTCTAACCACTGGCTTTTCAAGAAAAACCCAGGAACCTGATGTTTTCTGAAAATAAAAATAATAAAAAATTAAAAAATTAAAAACTTCTTAGTTTTAGATGTTGGCAACAAATTCATTTTTTAAACACTAAGCTAAACAAAACATACCAGTGGTTCAGAAGTTTGACCTAGAAAAAATAACCAGGAGAACAACCATTATTCTGGCTCATTTGATCCCCATTAAGAATCAAACCAGATTATCCTGGCTCCTGATTGGGGCCTACATGGCTTGACTCTATGGTGTGGGCCACTTCACAAATCCAAATTTTGCAGACACAGAACTGACCAGCTGGAGACAGCTAAGAAAGAGACCACAGTGTCATGAGCTCTTGAGGCTGGAAGAAATCTTAAAAAGACCTGATCCATTGAAGAAATCCTTCCACCCACATATCTAACAAATAATTATCCAGATTATTCCAGAATCTTCTAAGGGATTAATCTAAGGGCTTCTTGAATCTAGGGAATTCATTTGAAGACATCTCATCTTCCTTCTAATGAGCTCCAGTCACTATGAAAGTCTTCCTAATACTGGCTTGAAGTGTGCCCTGCACTCATGCATCCTAGTTCTCTTCTCCTGGGTCCACCTGACTATACCACCCTGTTTGCACATGATAGCCTTTTCCATATTCATAAACACCCTTTACGCCAAGATTTATCTTACTTTAATTTAGCAACCTTCAGCCCTTCCAAGTAGGAACTCCTCAGTACTCTACCCTCTTCTGGGCTAGCTTCATAATGTAAGTCTTCCCTTTAAAACATTGCACCTAGAACTGAACATGCAGGAGATGAGCTCAAACTACTTCTCAAATTAAAAAAAAAAAAATCCCAACAAAAAGGGTCATGCTATAGTTTGCCAAAGGGAAAACCCATAGCAGACTTTTTGGCCAACTTAGATATATATTTGGAGAATTAGAATGAAATGGTCAAGTGTCTACTTTAAAATTTGAATTTGGTAATTTAGGAATTAAATTACGTATTTATCCTGAATCACACATTCTAATAGAATAGATCAGTTTAGAAGCGTGGCTTTTCTGGCTGGGTGTGGTGGCTCATGCCTGCTAATCCCAGCACTTGGGGCAGTGAAGGCAGGAGGATCACCTGAGGTCAGGAGTTCAAGACCAGCCTGGGCACCATAGTGAGACCCCCATCTCAACAACAACGACAAAATAAAAGTATAGTTTTTCTTTTCTACACACGTCATCAAAAACATTATTCGCTCTACCTTTGCACCTTTGACACCATCCCTGCCATCACTAGAGCCACCTTCAGAGTCACATAAATAAAACAGATTTCCAGAACATATCATCTTTAGCTCTAAACTGCTCAAAGCATAGTACTTTTTTTTTTTTTTTGAGATGGAGTTGCTCTCTTGTTGCCCAGGCTGGAGTGCAATGGCGCCATCTCGGCTCACCTCAACCTCCACCTACCGAGTTCAAGTGATGCTCCTGCCTCAGCCTTCCAAGTAGCTAGGATTACAGGCCTGTGTCACCATGCCCAGCTAATTTTGTATTTTTAGTAGAGATGGGGTTTCTCCATGTTGGTCAGGCTGGTCTTGAACTCCTGACCTCAGGTGATCTACCCACGTGGGCCTCCCAAAATGCTGGGATTTACAGGCGTGAGCCACTGCACCCGGTCTCAAAGTGTAGTATTTTTTAAAGTTTCACTGAAGTACAACATACATATACAGAAAAGGGTACAAATCATTCGTGTTTGACTCATTGATTTTGCGCAAAGTGAACCAACAGAACCACCCTTGCACTCATTACAAACCAGTGCCCCAGGAGCCCCGCCCTTTTCCTCTTCAGAGGGAAACCAGTACCCTGACTTCTACCACAGCGGTTTAGAGGTGCCTGCTTTTGAACTTTATATAAGTGCTTTTTGTGTCTAGCTTCTTTTAGTCAACATTATGCTCATGAGAGTCATCCATACCATTTCATATTGTAGTCACACTTGTAGTTCAAGGTTGAAGTTCACATCTGTGTGTGCTGCTTTTGCTGTGTTGTTCCCCCAAGCCACAAGTGCCTATTTGCATAATATTAGGCAGCTGGGCTTTTTAAATTCATCTCGTAGGTTTATAGACATATGATTTCCACAATATAACCCCTCACTTGTTGGCTTTGTCAAGTGATCTTCAAAAATCAATAAAAGACTTGTTTTAATTTTGCATTTAAAACTGTGAGGTCATACACCCAGGAATAATCACTAAATTGATATGAAATTTATTTGCCTATTTTTTTTAACTAATTATATCAAGGGGCCTCTGTAAGCCTCAAAACTGGCATCAATTGAGGTAATATGTCTTCATAATACAATATATTTTTGTTTCCTATGAGAGACTTGTTAGACCTTATAAGGTGGCTTTTTTTCTAATGAATAATTTTTGGAGAAAAAGCTCATCATATATTCACGCATAAATTGTGTCTCATGTTAACCTCTTATCAACTTGGGTTCCAGTATTTTCTGTTATTGAGCCTATAATTAGCTAAAATACCCAGATCTTTTGTACATGAGTTCCTATAGAACTATTTATCTCCAGAGTATATTTATATTTATACTTAACTTATACTTTTAAGTAAGTATAAATTTCATATTCAGATCATCATATACCTCCACATACATAATGTTTGGGATTTTCCAAAGCACTTTCAAATGCATTATCACAATAATTCAGTGCAATAGCCCAGGGAATGAATTGTTATGCACGTTTTAGAGATATGAATATAATTATCACTGATAGATTTCAACTTGTTTGAAGGGATAATGCTGCTGTTTTACTCCTTCAAATGGAAAATAATACTATCTAGCAAAATCAAAATTCATGATACTTGAATATTCCCCAAAAAATACAAAAAGGTAGCACACAGCAAAATACGATTGTGATAAATAAAAGCAAATTCAAATAATAATGAGAACCATTTTAGACCTAGTAAATGAATGAAACAGAATCCAACAGTGATAAAACTGCAGGGAAATTGTTAAATTCAATATTTGCTGGTAACACCATAAATTTGTAAAATTCTTCTGGAAAAGTAAGTTGATAATATGTATATTTTTAAAACCAAAAACCAATCCATACCCTTTGGCCAAATATTCCCCTGAATAAAATTTATTCTGGAGGAAATTATATAGAAGAAGAAAATATGTCATTTGCAGGGAGATGTTCATTACAATAATAAAAAAGGAAACAATGTAAATTTAATTCAATTTTTTAAATAAAGCTTTGTTCAAATGAATGCCATCCAATCTCTCTCTCTTTCATACACACTCACACATACTGTACTTTGCAAATATGGGAGAGAATATTACTGTTTCTGTATTCCTATTACATCTTGTTCACTCCCAATATTCTCAATATTGTATTTCACACGATACTTTCTCATTTGAATTTTCTTATCTAACCCTACAGTTAAGTTTGCATTGGCCCAGGAACAGCCTTTGTGGCAAGGAAAAGGCTAACAGGTATAACATGATTTTCAGACTGCAAAACCAGATGGGAACTGTGACCCTCTGAATGGAGAGTCTGTGGCTGTGGCTGTGCATTTACAAGTAAATTTTGTGATGAAAGTACATTTTCATGAATCTTCAGATAGCCTGAACTACTACTTATCCAACAGTGCCGCCTCTAAACATTTTGGCAGATCACAGGACGCCATCCCCAGCAGGCATCGCTCTTGTAGTGTAAAATGCACAGTGGCTCCCTCAATGTCTCACTGATAGCGGCAGGAAGAGGGGGAGAAAAGGCTTCATCTACGTCCTTAGCAAGCATCATCCAAGACCTTGCCTCAGTAAATATTATTTAGATTATAACATGCAATCTGATTTTTCTTAATTTAGAGGTGAAAATATTTGTTTAGTTCATATATTTCCTGAGATGTGTAGGAAATGCCAGGAGGCAGAAAACTGGGTATTTAAGCAGGTTTTACACTTTTTAAACAATCTAGTGCCTTAACTTCCCCTCAAGGGAGACAGGAGAAGCAGCTCAGACCACTGAAACAGCATGCTCAATGTCAGTGTTTGCCTTTCCAAATCCACATGTTTCTGGTCACTTCATGACATGTTTATTGGTCTTGACAGGCAAGGAATAGAACAGGAAACTGCAACCTTGCACCCATCTGATGGTCTCTGGGCAGACCAGGCTTGGTTCCTGCTTTGTTGAGCTCTACGTGGTGGCTAGAGGCCCTCCTGCCATTAACTCCCCTCACATCTGATTCTCTGTAAAATTTGTACCAGCAAGTCTAGGGCAGTTAAATATATGGCTTGGGTAATTAAGCAGGTTACAGATGAATATTATTTGGTCTGCAAACAATTCTGTAAAAGGTTCCAGAGGGTTGTGTCTCGAGGCTTGTAGCTTATTTGTGGGTTTTTGGCAGGAAATGGCTAATTATGGCACCTGTGCACGTTTCTATGCAATTGGGGCCTGGGGATTCACAACCTTGTGTACACAAGTCAGACTTGCCTCCGTGGTGGGGAGCCACACAGCAGAGGAATCAAGCAGCGCCTTGTTAGCAGCGCTATGGAGGAAACAGCTCAGCTTGGGCTAGCAGCTTACCTCTATGCATTTCCCCAGCAATCAATCCTAGGGATGCTGGCATCAAAATCAGCCGCTTACATGCTCCCTATCCACTGCTGGTCTTCTGAAGGTGCACCAGTTCTTTGTGAAAACATTACTTCATAGATAGGACGTTATTGGAGAGCAATTTCTCTGTTGCTCTAGGTTAATAATACCACTGATGGCATCTGAGAAGCCTCTGTAAACCGGCAAGCAGAATTGGCAATGGGTATAAGCATGGAGAAAGATCCATAGCTTTTATCTGTTTCTCAAAGATAACAGAGGGTGACTTTGCCTGATGTAAATGCTCTAACCTCAGAGCAGTGTGGGATCGGTTGAAGGAATTTAGGAAATGAAATGTCGAAAAACCACAGGCTGCCCAGCTGGAGCCATCTCCTCTTCTTCCTCCTGGACGTCCAGCTGACCCCATTTCCCAGCAGCTTTTGCTGGTAGGTGTGGCCATGTGGCTGAGTCCTAGCCAAAGGATATGAAAAGGAAGATGGCACCTCTTCTGGCCAAGGCTTTTAAGAGGTGACTGCCCCTCCTACAAATCCTTTCCCCTTTTACCAGTTCATGTAGAGGATGGCAAGGGGGTAGGAGATGGTAGAACCATAAGTCAAAAGGAGCTTGGATTCCTGAGTCACCGTATGGAAGAAAGCTTCCCACCAACCAGAAATTGCTGCCTCAGACCGAGGAGCACAAAAATAAACTTCTCTTGTGTTGAACCATTCATTACACGTTTATACAGAGTAGGCTAGTCTATTGTAAGAGAGCGAGCAACCTTGTCATATTTGCATTTTAGAATGGGCTTCACATTTTAAATATAGTTTTTCTAATGAAGAGAAACATCAGGCTTTCACTATACTGCAACGCTTTTATATCGTCACTTTTCAAAGTGCCTGACACATCCCGCCATTCCCACAGTGCCCAAATCTTAGACAATAAAAAAGCATTTTATTTATAGATCAGCTGCTGGGTCATCTCCTTCAGACTCATACAAAAGGACACAAAGTCTTCCACTATTATTTCCCTAAGCACGACATCCAATTTTTCCTTGAATATCTCTAGTTCTAGAGTCTTGACAGCTTCCTGAGTGAAATTATTCTACTGCCTGATTGACCTTCATGTTCCAGAATTTTCTTTTCCTCCACATCAGACTTTAGTTTTCTTTCTTCTGGCTTCACCAAGTAATTGGTCAGACCTGGATGAATACGACCACTCCATAGTGAAAACCAGAAACGCAGACTTAAATGATTTAAACGAGCCTTTATTAAGTACTGCCTAGGTGTGTTCTCATTTATCCTCATACTAATCCTCCATTTGACAGGCTGTAAGACTTTAAATAACCCACCCACCATCACAACACAAGGGATGGTAGGCCTAGATGCTCATGGGCTCACAACCCAGCCCAGCCCAGCCCATGCTAATTGGCTGTCTAGGGCTCAGCTGATAGAAGCATTGCATCACTGATTCATGCTCAAGTTCCTCAGTCATTTGGGAAAATAAACCCTTGAGTTCACTGAGAATTTTTACTTTGGTGGAATCCACTTCCCAGAGCTAAAACAATCACATTTTATAAAGTATTCTAATTCCCTTGAAAGAGACTCAGGAGAAATTTTTGTAGGCAGGAGGCATACAGAGACAGTGGATTCAAGAAAATAATTTTCTCATTGCTCAAATTTTCTCATTTCTCATTTTCTCATTTCTCATTAGAAAACATTCACTCTGAAAAGGAGCTGGAGAATTTGAGAAATGCTATATTGGTGTTGGCCAGGTCCCTCTGCTCATGCACTGAAGATCTGAGACTAGCGGCCTGGGTGTCTCTTGTCTGTCCTCTTCATTCCCTGCCCTTGCAGAAATGGGAGAAAGGGTCCCCAGCTCCTCCATCACATCCTGGTCCTCCTGTAATCTTTGTTCAGTTGTATGCAAAGGACCTTTGCAGGGGGAGGGAAGGGGCCAGGCCTTTCTGAGCCAAGGCAGAAGCATCCCCACCCACACTGGTCAGGGCAGAGGCATGGGGTCTGCAAAGACAGGGCAGCCCCAAGCCGGCCGTAGCTGCAACATGTCCATGCCAAGCTTATCACCAGGGCTGGGTAATGAGGTCAATGTGAAAACAACTGGAAGGCACGTTCCCCAGGAAATACAAGCAGAGTGGAAACGGCCCGACCTTATGTTGCAGAATCCAAACCCATTGAGTCAATTGCCGGGAAACATGACATGACCTTTCAGATGCAGTGAACATCGCTAAGAGAGCAGGCTACCCTGCTCTTTTCCATTTGCTGCCCCCGAGGCGGCAAGTCACTGGAAATAATAGCCCCGGCTCCAAATCTGTGCTCCTTTGATGAAACACACATGCACAGCATCGAGCTTGACACTGGGGCAGACGTGTGTGTATGTACTTGTGTGTGCATACAGATACACACACACACACATATATATATGTATTATGTGTATATGCTTTATCTGTAAGTCCCTTTCAACTTAATGTTTCATGTTCCATAATAGAATATGAAATCATTCTAGCTTTATATTTTAAATAGAAGTCTTTAGGACCCAGTGCATATTTTTGAGTGAGAAAATAACCTTTACAGCCTAATTCTCAACAGCAGACAGCGACTTCCTCTTTGAGATCAATTAACAAAGCTACTTGCCCCTCCAACAGTGACCCAGCCCTGAAATACACTTAATAAATCCTGCTTTTCTGCTTTCTACTGTCCTCCTATTTTTTCTACAGCTTATTAGAATCTGGACACAGAGCATGTTCGTCATGATTAGCAATTGCAAGTTAAAGGAAGGGACACAGTTCTTTCTGCAGAAAAACTGTTAAGTCTTGCTCTTGGGGTTCAAACCTCAAGCCAGGAATGCTTGCCTTGGAAGCCAGTTTGACGGATAAGCAGAAAAAAACAGCTCTAGGGTCTCTGATGAGAAAGGTCCTTTGATGAAATGTTAGACGGGGGCCCACTACATGTCACCATAAGCCCCTCTGAAGACTTCACAATCATCCATAGCGCTAAATATTTTAACACAAAAAATATTCTTGCTGGGAAATGAGAAATGCTAGCACTTTACTAAGAGTCTGAAAAATATGATCCTACTTTTTAAAAAAGAAACTTGAGGTGAGGGTAGGGGTCCCAGTGGGTAATTCGTACACTGTTTCATCCTTATTGCTGCAGACGAGCAGAAGCAGCATGAGTAGGCTGCCTAAACCTGGGTTAATTACATGGATATTGCATATATTGAGTTCCCAAAAAGATAATGTATGCCAAGATTGCTCTCCTCATATTCTGTGCTCTACTTAAACTTGGAATGACAAATACGGGAGTTGGGAGGGCTCCTGGGAGCTATAAAATATACTCCCTGTAGATTACAAAATACTTTAAGCAATCATTAGAAAATGTAATCACTACTTTATCATATAAAACTGTTTCTCACTGTTGGAGGCTGATATTTGTAGGTTTAATATAGCTCTAGGTCATGGTTTATGCATCACTCTGCAGAAATGCTTTGCTGGAAGTTTCCATCAAGGTTAGCCTAGCCATGAGGAGGTTGGGGAGCCTAGGCAGGGGTGTGGCCCTCCTTCCCACAGAGCTGGAAGAAGATCATAATTCTTGGACCCCCTGAGAAGACTGAACTTTGGACATGTTCCCAGTGGAGAAGTCCTACAGGTCCTGCTTTCTGTAGGTTAACCCCATAAAATTTATCACATCAGCAAGTAATGGAATAGTCGTGTGGAATGAAAGTTGCCCTTGAAAATCTCTTAAGTAGCTTGTTAAGTTAAGCAACAATAATCATGATAACACCTAGCACTTAGTAAAAGCTTACTATGACCTGCACTATTCTAACCTTAAGATGTAGGTATGATGACTAGTTTCATGTTATAGAACACTGGAAGTCTGGCTCCAGAGCCCTTGCTTGTTAGTACACGTGGCTTGGTATACAGTACTCAGTATGTCACTGTGCTTGCATAAAAACTGAATGTCTGATGAACTATGAAGAGTGAAAACTAACCCTGTATGTCTTCCAGTGATGCATTTTCTTTTCCCAATAATACCACTGAAATTGTCATTTTCCTCTTGTAGTTGAAACTGATCCAGTTGTCCCACAGAGCAGATGTTTACAGTTTCTTTGAATAGACACAGAAATTGATGCTTCCAGTCTTAAAACCTGAGAAAGGTACATTTGTCTTATCTGAGTTCCTTTTTCAGGAAATCATCAGGCCTCCCAGATAGTATCAAAGAGCTGTAATTCACCAGATCACTGTCAGATCCCTCACCCATCATGACTGCCTAACTGCCTACCTGCTTCCTATTGACCAACTTCTCTTCCTTACCACTCCCTATTCCTGTTTTCCCACACATGGTTACACTGATTCCCTGCTATATAAACTCCTAATTTTAGTCAGTCTGGGAGATGGATTTGAGACTGAGCTCCCATCTCCTTGGCTGCAGCACCCAGTCAAAGCTTTCTTCCTTGGCAATACTCATTGTCTCAGTGATTGGCTTTCTGTGTGGTGAGCAGCAGGACCTAAACCAAATCCCTGGTGTTTCAGTAACATAAGAAAGTAATACAGATGAACTTAAGTAAGTTAGGTGTCCATCCGACATGATTCCACTGTGTGTAATGTGATTTTATTCAATCGGGAATAATAGAAGTGGAGACTGCCTGGGAAAAAGCTACATCCTTTCCCAAACTGAGACAGTGCATGAGTAAAACCTAAACCTGGAATCAGAGACATAAAACATTTATATCTGCCAAGAACAATCAAAGATATATTTAAGAACTTCTTCTTCCATCATAGACTTAAATAACTAATTGCACAAAAAGGCTTGTTGGTCAATGGGAAAGATATGCTGTGATTCTAGAACATTTCTGGGAGAGAATGGGGTGGCATATATTCTAATAAATTCACCACACAGCAGTGCCACACCTTTCAGCCTTAGAGGCACATAGTCCTGATTTTTTCAGTCCCCATATTTTGTCTGCAAAGGCCGACTCACTATAATTAAATTAATAGAGACTAATATGTAAGCCAATGCCTATGAACTAATGGCCTTGGTTTGACTGGACTATTTTTTGGCCACAGTCAGCAGATTTTCTCCACTTAGGAGAGAATAGTAAATCAAATTTCAATCCAAAAGGGGCTTAAAGAACATTAAATCAGAGCCACAATATGTACCAGATCTGAAGACTGCAGCACAGATGAAGTGCTTGAGAGACTTTTCCCCATTACGGATAGAACTTTACCAAGGAATATCACCCTAAATTCCTGCTTCCCAGTCCACAGCCTTACCACCCTGAGAATTGATTTCCTCCCTGACATACATATCATCCACCACCAGAATGCAAATAACTTGCATGCAAAGCTTTAATACCTAATAGGGTTGCAAATATACCCACCCTGCACTCAGATATGCATAGAAAATGTGCTTAATATACTTTCCTCCTGGGTAGCAGAAAAACATACGTGTGCCAATTAAGCATTCTTCTGTCTGTTCGAGTTTGAACAATCTTCTCTTGGATTAAATAGCCAGTCTATGCAAAGTTCAACCCTCAGGCAATGAGCTTTTTTTGTTGTCTCCCTAGGCAAATGCTCATCCTCTTCCCTAAGACGGTGACTGAAGGTGTGAAGGGAGCTCACTGTGTCTTCCCAAGCATGGGGATGGAAGGAGGAGAGAAAGTCCTTGGATCTATAGTGTCCTCTGGATCTTCCTTGGCCTCTGCTACTGAGTGGCTGGACAGCTGATCATCAACATATCCGTGGTCTCCAGAGTGTAGCTTTTTATCTTCAACATGAGGAACCTTCCCTCAAGAGTCCGTGGTTAGAGCCAATCACCACCAGGTTCAAAGGCCCAGCCACAAGCCTGCACTTTCCATCAATGAGAGGACAGGAGTTGCATCCCACACTCCACCATGTTCAAGCCAGCCTCACTTATCTAGCCCCCTGCTGCAAACACTGCTGTACTATCAACATACATCATGCTGGAAGTGACAGAGGACAGGCATCTTCTTAGAAGACAAGGCAGGCAAGTACTCGAGACCTCCCCCGTACCTATCTGGACGTTTCTAAAGCACTGCCACTCCCCAGGAGTCTTTCTGTGACTCTATCCCTTCTTTACCATATGCTTCACTAAGCCAAAAGAGCCAGGCTTGGGCTTTCCCACCTCTAGGGCAGTGAACCTCATGCCCCAGCCTTCATAAGCAAAGGAGGGCCTTGCTCACAGTATAGAAAAACTATGCGATCTGAGGCCTCCAAACCTGGTACTAATTTCACTTAAGAATTTGAAAAAGCCTTTTCCTTCAAGAATGCCAAGAGCAACAAACCCAAATCTAATTTGAAGGGCAAAGCTGAGCAGTGACTTATTCTATTAGGTACACACGCTTCCCCTGCACACCTGAAAGCCATTGCTCAGCACATAGGAAGAACAGTGTTACAGAATAAGAAATTACAAAATCTAGAATAAGAAAACTGTTCCACATTCAACAACAGCATGTTTGGTAGTGCCTGCAGCTTGGATCTTTAGAAGTCTAGCATAATTAGACTATAATGCAAGGTGAGAACTTTTTTTTTTTTTTGAGGTCTTGCCATATGCCAGGTACTAAATGAGGTTATTTATATCATTTCATTCAACTCACCAACCACCCTAAAATGTAGATTTTATTATTACCCATTTTGTGAATGAGGTGACTAGGAACTCACCCAAAATCTTACCATTTAGAAAGTGGTAGCACTTGAGATTTGAACCTGGGTCTGTCTGTGTCTGACCCATGTGCTCTTGCCACCACATGAAGCTGCCTTTTCATGGGATCATCTCCTCTTCCCTTTGGGTTCCCAATAACCAAACAACTAATAAATGAATCAAGCCTGATTGCATTTCAACTTCTGACTGTTTCCAACCAATCTGGCAGAGAACCAATTTAAATACAACATGTCCTGGGCAAACATCTCAGATCGGCACAGGCAGTCACTGCCTATGCCCTGAACATCTGTCTCCACTGCTGTGCCAAGGGGCTGGGGGCACCCAGCAGGGCTGAGCTCCCCAGATAACGTGCTGGAAGGAGGAGAATCCATGGAGTTATTTCTGTGTCATGCTTTCCTCCCTGTGCAGTGCACAGAAGCACGATTTATGGAGGCCCGTAATTAACAACACATCAAGATAATCCAGGGGACACCGGAAAGCTCACCATAAGAAAGAGGAACATGAATGGGCGTTTTCAGTTGTCTGAAATGGGAATGCCCTCCAGGTGACAAGCAGAGTTTATTACTGATCCTAACTGGGCCCCCAGTCAGCCCAAACACTACTTTTTGGAGGTGCAAAGATGTATTGGAGCATTTGTAGCATAAAGTACATCATAGGGGAAAATGGAAGAAAAATACGCTGATACGAACCAAGGAAAATGGACATCCTGTGGCTTGTCTTGTTGTGAGACTTATCTTTTGATTGTTGCTTCTCTCTTTGCCCTTCCAAAGTGAACATGGAATGAGGCAAAGTGCACAGACTGAGATTAAAAGGTCTCAGGCTGGAGAGTTCTGACTGGCCCCGGGCCAGGGCAACCCTCAGGTTGGAGCAGGTGCCATCAGAGGCCCGGTTGCAGAGATGAGTGCCCAGGATACCAGGCATGATGTGGTACTCAGGGCAGCAAGGGCCAAAATACCTGCAGCAGCCAAGATGGATCCAGACTGGGCAGAGGAATCAGGAAGAATACAGTTAGGGGCAGCAGGAGGTGGGCCTCAGAAAACCACCGTAGGATGGCCTGTGACCTGGAAGCGTAGGCAAAAACAAATAGACTGGGGACAGAGATGGAAGCACTGGCTCTCCCAGGCAGCCACAGAGGAAGAGAAGCTCTCCATGCCCACTCCCCCTGCTCCCTGGCCAGTGTCTCTGCCCCTGTCTCAGGATCCAGGGCCAGCAGGGGGAGTCTACACTCCCCACATCCAAGACAAGCCAGAGAACCGGCCCCGCATCCTACCAGGACAACTTTGGGCGACAAGTCTGGGAAAATGCTCCCCATGTCATTTCTAGAGCCCTTTAGACAGCTTGCTTTTTACAGAGGACCAGTCCCTACGTAAGTGAGGAATAGCAGCAGCTCTGTATTCACTTCTTGTGGCCGCTTCTTAAGTACTCCAAGCTGAGTGGCTTAAAACAACACATTTATTCTCTTTCAGTTCTGGAAGTCAGTCGTCCAGAAGGAGTCTTGTGGGACTAAAATCAACATATAAGAGAGTCATGTCCCTGTTTGGAGGTTCTAGGGGACAATCTGTGTCCTCGACTTTTCCAATGTCCAGAGGCCTTCTGCCTCCCTTGGCTTGTGGCTCTTTTCAGCCTCTTCAAAGCCAGCTTCCTGCCTCCCTTTTATAAGAATCTTTGTGATTGCATTGGACCCACCCATATAATCCAAGAAAATCTCCCCATCTCAAGATCCTTAACCACATCTGCAAGGTCCCTTTTACCATGTAAGGTAAATATATTTACAGGTTCTGGGAATTAGGATGTGGACATCTTTTGGAGGTGTTACTCATCCTACCAGATGCTCTTACGATTTCTTTTCTACTATTTTGTTAATTTTTCTTCAATACAGCAGGTACAGTCAAGTGCCTCAATCTTTACTGTGCAGCTCCATCACTGTCCCGGTTTCCCTATGAGGAGGAGCCTCTGAAACAGAAATTTGCATTCTGGTGATTGACAGGGACATGCTCCCAAACTGACACCTGGCTGACTTCATAAGGATACAACACAAGGGTGCCATAGTACCGACTTGTGCACTTAGAAGGGCCCTCATTTCGTCTAAACCTCTGTTGTCACCATTTTGGAATTCTTCATAATGTATGAATGGAGGCCCCCATTTTTATTTTGCACTGAGCCCTGCAAAGCAGGTAGCCAAACTTACCTACAGGCAATAAAGTGGCAGCAAAGAATAGAGAGAAGAGCTGGGCTGCAATGCAGTCATGAGAAAGGCCTTGACAGATCCCATAGTGAGGGAATGCATTAACTTATCTTCCTGGGTCCACAAGGAGCATGGTTTCAAAGGCAAGAACTTCCCAGCAACATGCCTGACCTGCCTTCTTTCATGTCTCCATCCGGGAGCCTAGGGTTCTTTGTCTAACTTTTGCGCATGCATGAAAGGTAGACTGCCCAGGTGAGCTTCCTTTGTTTACAAAAGCCCACAAAAAGCCCTGGAAGGAGAAGTTCTGTTATGGGTGGAGCAACCAATCCAATGACAAAGTCAAAAATCAATCACTCCAGTGGACATTTAAAGAAACTCCTGTCATGGGACAAGAACTTGAATGGGGCGGGAGTAACTCCTAGATTAAAAGACCTCCTGCTCCTCACCTGTGCAGACTCCATCTCTGGATCCCCTCCCACAACAGCCTGGGAGCACTCGCGCGCGCTCTCTCTCTCTCTCTCTCTCTGCCTAATAAATCACTTTTCTGCAAAGCTCTTGGGGTCCAATATTTACTTGAACAATATCATTGCGCCACCAGGGTCTCCAACCCATTCTTGGGTAAGTGAGAACCCAAGGACCTGGAAAAAAAAAAAACACATCCGTTCAGGGAACAGTGAGCGCCTCCGGCCCCCTGTTACAACAGGAGCTCCAGACCCGAATGGCCCTGCAGAGGTGCCTTAATTGGTACGGGTTCAGGTCTTTACCTCCAAAGACCAGTCCCTGCATGCTGTCTGTTCTCAGGGAGGAACATAACCAAGGGCAATTCCTGGGCCAAGAGCCCTATGATGTCAATATTCCCAGCAGTGGAGGCATGAGTGCCTGGGTTCTCCAGGGGTAGGCTGAGTAGCATGTACAGCATCCATTATCTGCTCAATGAATACTAACTCACATCTCCATCTATGTAATCACCACTGAGTCCACATATAGAGTAGTTTTAGCACCTAACAGGTTCCTTGTGCTCCACCCTGGTCCACAACTGTCCTCATAGAGATAAACGCTGATACCACTGCTACCACCATACAACAGCTGTGCAGTTCTTGAACCTCACATCAACGGATTCTTTTGGATCTTGCTTGTTTTACTCATTCATCCCTGCTCTGGTGTACCTCAGTAATTCTTGTTCTTGTTGTATGTAATATTATATTTATCCATTCTCCTAAGGATAGACCTTTGGGATATGTCCAGTTGCGGAGAAATAACAGAAAAGCAGCTGCGAACGTTCTTGTACCTGTCTGTCAGTCATTCCTCTTGGGTGTAGACATAGGAATGGGAATTGGCGCATTATAAGGTTAGCATGTGATTAGCTTTACCGGATACAGCCAACCTGTTTTCCAATTCAAAGTCCTACACAATTTAATTTTAAGTAGATACTGGATGGATAGAAAAGCAACTTAGAAAAACTGTAATTGACTAGCTGGACATGGTGGCTCAAACCTATAATCCCAGCACTTTGGGAGGCCAAGGCGGGCAGATCACAAGGTCAGGAGTTTGAGACCAGCCTGATCAACATGGTGAAACCCCACCTCTTCCAAAACTATAAAAATTAGCTAGGTATGGGTGGTGCATGCCTGTAATCCCAGCTACTCAGGAGGCTGAGACAGGAGAATCACTTGAACCTGGGAGGCAGAGGTTGCAGTGAGTGGAGATCATGCCACTGCACTCCAGCCTGGGCAACAGAGCAAGACTGTCTCAAAAAAAAAGAAAAAATATAATTGACTAACGTAGAGGAAAAAGGCACCATCACTCCACATATATAACCACAACAGATGTGACTTTATCTGCAGTTATAGCCTCATACAATTTTTTTTCCTTTGGCTGATTGGGACAGCAAAGAATTTGGGATGTTCTGCCCTAAACATTCTCTGAATAGAGCAAGTATTCAGCACTAGAGACCTCAGACACTCTCCTATTGATAGATTTTTATTGAAGGCTCAGGAAAATCCCAGGCAAGGGCAAAGGGCTAGACTTTTTCTCAAGATGCCTTTAATAAACATGCTTGGACTGAAATGATACACACAATGAGACCTGTGTTAACAAATCAGGAGGGGCCTGGGGGGACCTCTTTGCTCTCTGTAGCCAATCAAATGGCTGAGAACTGGGCTTGCGACTGATAACACACATCTCTTCACAAGAGGTATGTGAAGTTTATTCTTCTGTAAAATTGGGATAGGAAAAGCCACTTCACAAGATTTTTGTGAAGATTCCATGAAATATTGTTCATGAAAGGGCTTACAAATGATAAAGTGCAATATAAATCACAAGTTTTTATTATTAGCTATTTTCCTGTGCCACTTTTCCTAGCAGAAGTTAGGTGCCAGGTGTATGTTTATTAGCCTCCTTTTTCTTTTGTTTTTTACCAAATTGAGCCTCTCCTTGCAGACAGATGTTATAGTTGGTGAGTTTCTTCCTTATAAAGTTTCTAAGTCTTGCTCAATACAAGGTCCTGAGAAAAGCAGGCGGTCCCTAGACTCCAGGAGACAAAAATACAGTGCAAAAGCCATTCTCCTCCCCTTGCAATGGTTTTTCTGAAAAAGTGTATTCCAAATAAATTCTTTAAAAGTTTTCTTGCCACAAAAAGGCATTCTTCCTACTGAAACAATCTTATAAATCCCATTTGGGTGTCCAGAGGAGTCACACAATACAACATACCTTATTCCTAGCTTACAGGTTCTCATTTAACATATGATAACAAAGTGTAGAATATGTATTTCTGGACTCTAGGAGACAAAAATACAGTGCAAAAGCCATTCTCCTCCCCTTGCAATGGTTTTGCTGAAAAAGTGTATTCCAAATAAATTCTTTAGAAGTTTTCTTGCTACGAAAAGGCATTCTTCCTACTGAAACAATCTTATAAATCCCATTTGGGTGTCCAGAGGAGTCACACAATACAACATAATAATAGGTAATTATATCTTATTCCTAGCTTACAGGTTCTCATTTAACATATGATAACAAAGTGTAGAATATGTATTTCTCCATTTCAATATTCACATTTTAAGTATAAGGTGAGAGGGGATGGACGCGATGGCTCACCCTTGTAATCCCAGGACTTTGGGAGGCCAAGGTGGGTGAATTATTTGACGTCAGGAGTTTAAGACCAGCCTGCCCAACATGGTGAAACATTACCTCTACTAAAAATACAATAATTAGCCGGGTGTGGTGATGCACACCTGTAATCCCAGCTACTCAGGAGGCTGAAGCAGAAGAATCAGTTGAACCCGAGAGGCAGAGGTTGCAGTGAGCCAAGATCGTGCCACTACACTCCAGCCTGGGTGACAGAGTGAGACTCCAACTCAAAAAAAAGAAAAAGCATAAAGTAAGAGGGAAGGAAACACTGGAGGCAGAAACAACAGTAGACAGAAAAAAATGATAACGCAGGGGCTGACAGAACTGACAAAGAAGTTCAGAAAAGCAGCCTGGAGACGTTTCATGTGAGAACATCTGGATAATGCCCAAAGAAACTGCAATGCTCTACAACTCAGGTTCACGACAACTTTGAGTCATGAAGAAAATAGGATGTCATACTCATTTCATGAAGTGGTGGGAAAGGTATCGCCCTTATTGAAATCTTTTCATTAAAAACACTTTGTAAAATATTTAACGCAAAAAGAAAACCTCCGTCCCCAATCATCCCCAAATGGAGATCTATAAGATGTTTAAATGCAATATATTTACTGAATACAGGGTGACTTGAAAAGTCCATTGCTGTGGCATAAACACCTCATCACCTAAATAGAGCAACACTAAATAAAAACAGTTCTGGGAACACCGCTCATATTACGTAGTCCTTTAATCACATTTTCTACTATTTCCCAAAGTGATAAGGAAGAAACTGATCAGGAATTCTTCATGTGAGAAAAACACAGGCAAAGTAAGTCTAATCACATTCAGAGATTCATTCACTTCCTACATTATTTACTGAGGCATAAATATATTATGCATTTTATGCTGTTATCTTAACTCTTGAAATTTGGAAAGAAAAGAATTTGAAGCTTTTCCATTTGGAGGAGACAGAAAAACAGACACAGTAATAACCATAAATTCCGAAGCATGTGGATAAATGGAATGCTGATGCATTGAAATAAAAAGCTACAATAATGTGGTGTTAAAACAAATATACCCTCCTACATAATAGAAAAGAGGTCTCAAGGTTCCATTCATGTGAAAGGATCAGCAGATTTCTGCTCCATAATAATAACTGTTATTATTATTTATTAAGCACCCACCATATACTAATGCCTGAGGCACCATCTATAAATGAAAGAGAAAATATTTTTTTTTTAAAAAATCAGTGCTTGAAGGCCTTATGAAATAAGAGGATTCTATATCTAATATAGGAAAGATCGTAATGGGAGCAATGTGCTTTTCCCATGTGTTTCATTTTATGGCTCCAATCAACACCAAGGAAGCTTTTTGTCCTTCTGGCCTTGAGAAAAAGCATCCATCAGGAATGCCTACAGGAACATAAGAATATAGGGGGGGTTATCATCAACCCACTGGAGCTTCAAATGTATTTATAAACTCCACCTTCATTTATAACAAGTACCTGTTCACACTAATAAATATTAAGAATGAATCACATATCAAAAACACAGCTGAATACAGGCTGGGCATGGTGGCTTATGCCTGTAATCTCACACTTTGGGAGGCCAAGGCACGTGGATCACCTGAGGTCAGTAGTTCAAAACTAGCCTGGCCAGCATGATGAAACCTTGTCTCTACTTTAAAAATACAAAAAATTAACCAGGCATGGTGGCAGGTACCATGTACCTGTAATCCCAGCTACTCGGGAGGCTGAGGCAGGAGTGAACCTGGGAGGTGGAGGTGGCAGTGAGCCAAGATCATGCCACTGCACTCCAGCCAGGGTGACAGAGCGAGACCCTATCTCAAAAAAATAAAATAAAATAAACATAAATACAAATGAAGACTGCTGATTTTTTAAAATCAGAACAATGTGTTAATATTTTAGCTGGGTCTATATAACTAAAACAGGTAATCAGTTTGGTCAATTCAACTGAGTAACCAATCGAGTTAACAAATATATCAATTCTAGTTTGTTTTTTAGATGAAAATGATCTGGCCACATGCAAGAAAGATGGATGGATGGATGGATGGTGGGTGGATGGATGGATGGACGGATGGATGGGTGGGTGGATGGATGGGTAGATGGGTAGATGGGTGGGAGGTGGGTGAAAGGATATAGGAATTGAGAGCAACAGAGAAAGAGAGAGGAGACAGAGGAATTCTTGCTGATATGATCTGTTTCAAAACTCCTCCTAACAGCCTCCAGATTTTAGCTATCTTCAGTAGGACTCATGTGAGCCCCAAATGAGCTCCAATTCTGGGGGATGTCATCTTTCTGGCCTTACTTCTCCCCATGGTCAAAAGCCACTTAGGATGTTTTGTAATTATCTGCTTGGCTTGAACTTTCCTAAAAGAAAATAATTTGTTCAATTTTGTAAATGAAGAGTGCATGAACTTTGCCAACTATTTGGAAGTGAAGAACAACATAATGTGGAAATAATGAGATACCCTAGAATTTGATTAAATTAGTGTATACTGGATAAGCAACCCACCTAAGGGATACACTGTAAGATGGTGATGGGTGGGTATTTGAGAAGTCCTCAGAGTACTAAACAAAAGATGAGTACATACCTATTGCCAAAGTCCAGCTATGGAAACCTGTAGAAGGCATGCCATAAAATAATGCGAACATGGCCAGGCGTGGTGGCTTACACCTGTGATCCCAGCACTTTGGGAGGACAAGGCAGGAAGATCACGAGGTCAAGAGATCAAGACCATCTTGGCCAACAAGGTGAAACCCCATCTCTACAAAAATTAGCTGGACCTGGTGATGCAACTACACAAGAGGCTGAGGCAGCAGAATCACTTGAACCCAGGAGGCAGAGGTTGTAGTGAGCCATGATTACGGTACTGCACTCCAGCCTGGCAACAGAACGAGACTCCGTCTCAAAAAAAGAAAAAAAAAAAAGTGAACATCACTAATTATTTCCTCCTTGTATGGTGAACTAATTATCTCACAAAATTCTGTATCATTATTATTCCCATTTCACAAATGAGGAAACTGAGGTAAAGAAGTTAGTTAACTTCCCCAAGAATACACAGGCAAATAAGAGCTGGAGCAAAGATTCAAACCTAAGCTGTCATCAGGGTCTACACAACATCTCACTAACAAAGAGGTAGTGCCACTAGAAGATACATAGGCAGCCTACCGGGTAAAACAAAGGACATCAGGAAGCCCTGGGCAGTGCCTGTGGAGCACTGATGGGAGAGATCTCCCAGGGAAGAGGTCTCCTGATCAACAACAATCCCACTTCATGGATTCTGCTGAACCTCCTGTCACCTTCCCCTACCTCTTGCCCACTCCAATCCACCCTCAGACTGTGCCACCACAAATCATTCCAGAATACATGCATATCAAGTCGCTCTCTTGTTCTGGAATCTAGAATTGATCCTGGAATCTAAAATGAATCTAATTCGTCTTTATCTGATGCTGAAGGATGCCTCCTGCACGCTCAGCTTCCTCCCAGATACCCAGCCTCACCTGCCTCCGCCACCCCTGCTGCCCCCAGACTCCTCTCACTACCAGAATGCCCTCCTGCCTCCCCTGACCCAATCAGACACCCCCAGCCCTTCCAGCTCACCTCTACTCCAACTTCCTTCTTGTTATGTGCCCCTTTCTGACCCCTCCTGACATTGATTTTGGTGTTTGAATTCCTTGGTACATTCACTTAATGCACTATGGTTGGTGTCTTAGTCCATCTGGGCTGCTATAACAAAATACCATAGACTGAATGGCTTATAAACTATGGACATCTATTTCTCACAGTTCTGGAGGCTGGAAAGTCCAAGATCAAGACATCATTATGGCTGGGTTTTGGTGAAGTCTCTCTCCTTGGATTGCAGACAGCTGCCTTCTCACTGTGCTCACATGGTGAAAGGAGAGGGAACTCTCTGGTAACAACTCTTCTTGTAACAACACCAATCCCATCATGAAGGTCCCGCCTCATGTCCTAACTGCCTCCTAAAGGCCCCCAACTCCAAATACCATCACTTGGGGGTGACGATTTTAACATCCGAAATAGGGTGGCGGGGGGCAGTGGTGCAGACACATGCAGACCATAGAAAATGGAAATCTTCCAAGTCAGGATCTAAAGAGGACGTGCTTTTTATTATTTCTGAGTAACACACAACCCCAAAAATTTCGCAGCTTAAACCCATGATAATTATTTGTTTTGTTTGCAAATCTGCAGTTTGGGAAGGACTTCACTGACTTAGTTCTCATCTCTGCTCCAGGAAGCAAGAGCTGAGGCAGCTTTGGAAAGGATGTACTTTTAGGACAGCTGACTCACACAGGTGCTGTGGTAATGCTGCATACCAGCTGGGAGCTCAGCCAGGGATGTTGGCCAGGGGCCTTATTTCCTCAACACATGAGCCTATCCATGAGCTACTTGGGCTTCCTCACAGCATGGCATGCTGACTGGATTCTAAGAGCAAGCACCTCAAAAGGATGACACTGTAAGCTGTGTCACCATTTATGTCCTAGCCTCAGAGATCACACAGCATCCCTCCTACCATAGTTATGAGCCCACGAACATACAAGAAGAAGAAATATAGACCCCATCTCTTACTGGGAAGAGTGTCAAAGTTACATTGCAAGAAAAGCAGGTTATAGCCATTTTTGGAGAATACAACCAGCCACAGTGAGCCCAGTGATCAACAAGGACACCCGAGCAACAGACTCAGTATTGCTGCATGGAGCAGAGATGAAACAACTCAGCTGAATTCTTCCCAAATGGCAGATTTGTGAGCAAAATTAGTAATTATTGTGGTTGTAAGCTACTAAATTTGGGGGTAGTTTGTTAGTCAGAAATAATAATCACCAAGTTCTCATGGTGCTCATGGATTTAAAGAGGAGATAGCTCAACTGATACAGCCAGTATGGGATAATATCTATTTTTTGAGCAGTTAGTATGCATCAGACATTGTGCTAAGCCCTTTTCATGTGTTTTCTCATTTACAACTCACAACAACCACATGACATAGGCACTATTGTCAGACTTATTTTATACATTAGAAAACTGAGTTACAGAGCAGCAAATCACTTACCTAGAGCTTCATAGCTGGTAATCAAGAGCTGGAATGCACTGCGAAATAATATTGAGGACCTGGCAATACTTTGCAGAGAAAGCAATACTGCTGTTGTGCTTTGGAGACAGGTGTGTCCAGGAGGCAGGGGACGGAGGGACTCCAAGTGGAGGGAACAGCCTCTGCAAAGGATGGAAGTAAGACGAGAGGTCAGGCAATGTTCCAGCAATGCAGGAGATTCTTAAGAGCTCCAGTGCAGGAGATTCAGGTAGAGTGGGGGCAGTGGCACGAGGAAAAGTCAGGGAGCTACGGGCATGGGCCATCTCATGGAATACATCATACGTCATGGAACACAGAGCACAAAGCTAAGGCACAGACTGAGAAGGAACAGCAAGCTGAGCTCTGAAGTCACGAGGGAGGAAGAGGTAGATTCCCACAGGATTAACCTGGAGAAGCTTCTTAGAAGGCATGATGAGACTCAGAAAGAACAATCAACTGCTCATTTTAGAGAAAAGGGAAAAACATAACCAAGGATCTCCTTCCAAAGGGAATCAATTTATCACCTATGGGACCACATAAGACCCAAGGAAGGCCCTCCTCATCTCTTGAGGGCCCACTGCAGAAAGTGGGGCATGGACCTAACACCCTGCCCTGCTACTCTGGCCCTGGTTCTCTTTAACTTGTGAACAAATTAAATGTGTGCATCTCACAATGCAGGCTAGTGTACAAAAACAGAGTCAGGGCCCCCAAAGGCCATCCTAGTCCTGTCTCTTACACTTAGTGAAGACAGACAGACCCAGAAGGAAGGAATAATTAAATGTCCTGGCATCTGTAGATCATGGGAAGCAGCATTATTCCACAGGGAGCTAATTTACGGTGATGAGAGTGGAGGACAGTTGTCAAGCAGGCATTGTGCACCTTCAGGCTGGCTCAGCTTAGCCCCTGACAAGAGCAGCCTTAAGTCCCATGCTCCTCCTCCACCCCCACCCCATGGCACTGTGCTCCCTTCTTACCTACTGAGCCTGTATCAAATCAAAGTCTATCAAAGGACAGGTGCAAGCTTAAAGCAAGATTAGTTCAGTGTTTAAAGCTCTTTGTTGCTAATTAAGAATCCCTTGGATATTTTAAGGTTATTCTCAGAGGGAAGCCTGGAGAATCTCTTGGTCCTAAAAAAGAGAGATTCAGCTTCCTGGCGTCTTTCTTAGGTGAAAAAGGAAATTTAAATCTTACCTGCTGGACACTCTATGGACAAGTGCACAGCAGACTGGTTTCTTCTTTCCATCCTCACCATTTCACAGAGCCCATTCTTAGTCTGTTCTCCCACACTTCACTGTGGCGAAACCGTGGGCATGGGCTCAGACCCCCTGGGACTTGGAGTCCCAGCTCTGTTCTGAAGTAACTCTGATCTGGGCAAGATAGCTGACTTCTCTGAGCCCCAGCACCTCATCTAGGAAATAGGCAAAATGGGGCAATGATACCCAACTTTGGCAATGGTGTGAGAGTCAGCTTTTCTGGCTGCATAACCAAGTACCACAAACATAGGAGGTTAAAACGGTGCACTCTTATTACCTCACAGCTTCCCTGTGCCAGGAGTCTGGGCACTGCCTTGCTGGTCCTCTGCACTGGGTCTCTCTAGGCTGCGACTGAGGTGGCAGGTAGGGCTGGGGTCTTATCTGAAGCTCAAGGCCTGCTTTTAAGCGCACATGGCTGCTGTCAGAAGTTAGTTCACTGCAGGTGTAGTACTGAGGCCCTCTCTCCCTGCCATATGGCCCTCTCCAAAGGCAGCCCACATGACAGCAGCTTACTTTTTCCAGCCCATCTAGAGAGGCCCTCACTTCAGTCTGTAACACACTCTTATATACACAGGACCTACAGTCATGAACCCCATCACTTCGCTGCAGTCTGTTGGTGTATTAGCCTGTTCTCATGCTGCTAACAAAGACATACCCAAGACTGGGTAATTTATAAAGGAAAGAGGTTTAACTGACTCACAGTTTCATATGTCTGGGGAGTCCTCACAATCATGGTAGAAGGCAAATGAGGAGCAAGGCCCTGTCTTACATGGTGGCAGACGAGAGAAATCATGTGCAGATCTCTTAAGACTTATTCACTATCATGAGAAGAGCATAAGATAGACCTGCCCCCATTATTCAGTTACCTCCCATCAGGTCTCTCCCACAACACATGGGAATTATGGGATCTACAATTCAAGATGAGAACTGGGTGAGGACACAGCCAAACCACATCAATTGGTTAGAAGCAAATCTCAGGTACTGCTGACACTCAAGGGTAGGTGATTACACAAACGTACAGATATCAGGAGGAAAGAGTTATTGAGGCCACCTTAGTGCCTTTCTGCCACAGTGCCTAACATGGTGCCTGGAACCTAATGTGTAGCCAAGAGTAAGTTTTATTGTTATATATGTCACAGTTAATTTTATATGTCAACTTGGCTGAGCTATGGTGCCCAGTCACTTGGTTAAACAACAGTTGCTGTGAAGGTATTTTTTAGACATGATTAGTATCTATAATCAGTAGACTTTGGGTAAAGCAGAATGCCATCCATAGTATGGCTGAGTCTCCCCAGATCAAACTGAAGTCCTCAAAAGGCTTCCAGAGGAAGAGTGAATTCTCAAGACTGCAACATGGAAAGCTTGCCTGAGTTTCCAACCTGCTGCCCTGAAGAATTCAGACTCAAGACTGTTGTAAGATCAGTATTTACCTGAATTTACAGCATGCTACAGATTTTGTACTTGTGGGACCCCAAAATCATGAGTCAATTCCTTAAAAAAATACAATGTCATTGTTTTCTTGTCACTGCTGATATTGCTTTATGCAAATCCAGTCAGTGACTGAAGATATTCATTCTTCCATTTCAGAACAGATATGTGTATTGTGTACACATTATATATGAGATACCTGTGTAGATATCACACATATTATATATATGATATATGCACATTATAGACATATAAACACGTAATATTAAGTACCTACTATGTGCCAGGCAGTGTGTTAGGAGCTAGAAGGTGGAATAGAGTGCTAAAATATGTGCATATTACACAAATAAAAGTAAAGTTGTATTTGTGATAAGTGCAATGAAGAAAGGATTTGATGTGATAGAGACTACAACCAGGGAATCACCTGGGGGTTGGGGTGGGGAGGAGAGAGTAGAATCAGTGATCCTTCTAAGTGAAATCAGGAAAATGAGTCATTTCTCTGGTATTAATGACTAGGCAATTGGCAATTAATGACTAGTCAATTGCCACAAGATGGGCTTCCTATCAGCCCAAGAAAATAGAAGAACAAATTTCCTGAAAAGCCAAAGGGAAGAAAGAGCCAGCATTGTAATAAAGAACTCAGATGAGAGACAGGATCCTAAAGTTGAAGTGGCTCTTTAAGATCATCTATTCTATCCCTCCAGCAGCTGCTCCCATCCTTTCTACTTCTGGCAAAGTGACCCAAGGCTGTGTTTGAGCCCAATTCAACTTGGGCATGTATCATGCGTGAAAAGTTCTTTCTTCATTGAGCTGAGCTCTGTCTTCCTGTAACATCCATTCCACTCATCTGTGCTGGTGCAAACATTTGGGGCTACCATGATTCAGAATTCATATATATGAAATGTCAAGACTGTGTCTCCTTTGCAAACAGTCTCTGGCATGTAGTAAAGACTCAAAAAGAAGATGTTGAATTAATGAGTGGGTGAAGGAAGCACTAAATCAATTCCAAATAAGATCAAAGAACGGTATTCTGGGTGAAATTCTTTTTAACATACAAATTAAACTAATAAAAGCAAGGGATGAAATTCTCTGAATATTTTTTAATCGAAATTGATTTTGGAGTTTACTTGCCTGAAGGCAAGGAGATAAACCAAATGCTTCAAAGTCTCGTCAGCCTCAGAATTCTAGTCCTGTGAATTACAAAACCATTTTCTCAAGTACTCACACATCTTTTTCAGCACATCTCATAAGAACGGTAATACTGGACCTAGACCAAAGGTCAATAGAATAAATACTCACAGAATAGACTCTGTGAGTGGAGAGATCCAAAGTCAGGAAACCGTTTAATCATTTAACCTGCCCTGTGTCTACTATAAATCAGGTTTCCAAATGAATCCTTCCTCCTTCGGTTATTTTGCTTGAATAACAAACATCACTAAGTAGAAATAAGATTTATAAGTGAACCATGATTCAGAATTCATACATATATAAAACCCTTTCCCTCTTTCCACCAACAACTTTGACTAAAAGAGTCATTGCTGTAGGTACTGTGAGCTAGCCAGTGACAAATGTACCGCATTCTCAGCATAATAAAGGGGGGAAAAACAAGAGATGGGAAAGGATTTACATGGGGTAAGACAGAGAATTCAAGTGAAGAATTAATTTTTTAAGCACAGCTAGAAGTTAACTGGTGCCTCTTAAAAGTAATTAGCATCTCATTTGGAGCACTAAGAAAATGGTTAGATGCTGGAGCTGAGGTCCAGCCAGGGAAACAGAAACCACACCAGTTATTTCTAACACAGAGAATTTGATATAGGGAATTGATTAAGCAGAAAGTACACAGAATAAACATGAGGGTTTCTCAGAAGACAAGATGAGGAACCCACAAGAGCAAGGTAGTCTAGAGTCATCCAAAAATGAATACTGCCCAAGAGTACCCTTTGGAGGGTCCTGAGGCCCCAGGGAAGCTCAGAGGTTGAAGCGAGTCAAAAGTAGCAGGATTGCAGGGAAAGATACCAGAGGGGAACCACAAAAGGTTAGCTCAACCCAGAGGACACCAACATGAGCCAGTTCCAACCTTTCTAGCCTCATTAAACTATGCTTTGTCACACCCTTGACCTGGAGGTATTGAAGGCAGCAGCCAAGCACTGGGGGCAGATGCAGCAAGGAGATAAGCCAAACAACCAGCCATATCTCCCAGCAGTAGGCTGGTGGCAGAGATGGAGGAGGATGGAGGAGAAAGAAGGTTGAAGTGACATTATTATTAGACTGCAGCAAACTTCATATTATCTAAGATATACCAGCTCAAGATTCATCCAAGAACAAAAAGGACAAAATGAACCCAGAAAGGGAGATGAATTGGGAATACTGATAATACATAAAGCTGCTCTATGAGTTCCCCCTTCTAAATCCAGCTCATCCAATAATTTAGATATTTAATATTACTCATTCAGTTCAATACAGAATGCTATTTAAAAAAAAAAATGCACAACACAAGCTTACTAACAAGCACCAATATCAAGGCCCATGATGAAGAGTCATAGGGAGTGGTGGGGACAGTGACAAACTGGCAACCAGATATCTCTGTTATCTGTGGAGTTTGGCTGCATCTACATAGAATAATGTCATACTGTCTGGGGGAGAGATGCTTATGTGGATTATTTGAGGACCACATGGAAGAGTCACAGAACACAACCCTACCCTTCTAGAGGTTGTGACTTTCACCTAGTTCCAAGATATTGTTGCCACATAGGCATTATGGATCCATATTCATCCATTTTCATACTGCTATGAAGAAAAACCTAAGACTGGGTGAGTAATTTATAAGCAAAAGGAATTTAAGGGACTCACAGTTCCACATGGCTGGGGAGGTCTCACAATCATGGCAGAAGGTGAAAGAGGAACAAAGGCACATCTTACAAGGTGGCAAACAAGAGAGCATGTGCAGAGAAACTGCCCTTTATAAAACCATCAGATCTCATGAGACTTATTCATTATTGTGAGAACATCATGGGAAAACCTACCCCCTGATTCAATTACCTCCCACCAGGTACCTCACACAACACATGGGTATTATGGGAGCTACAATTCAAGATGAGATTTGTGTGGGGACACAGCCAAACCACATCACACCCAATGCTGTGAGGTCTGCTGACTCTTCAAGAAAAGCTGGAATTCCAGGTGATTATGTAAACTCTCATGATTTCTCAGCATTGCCAACTAATTCTAAATATCTTTAGAACATTGTTTGAGCCTCTAGTTTATGAGCCAAGCAAAACACATCTGCACTGAAGCATGACCCAGGGTTGTTGATGAGACCACTGACCTAAATCCACCTCATGTTTCGCTCAAAGCTGAGACCAAAGCATCCCTGGATTCAGGTTCTGACTCTAAATTTCTAGATGGAGATCTAAATGGAGATCGAGACCATCCTGACCAACATGGTGAAACCCCGTATCTACTAAAAATACAAAAATTAGCTGGGCATGGTGGCATGTGCCTGTAATCCGAAATACTTGGGAGGCTGAGGCAGGAGAATCACTTGAACCTGGGAGGCAGAGGTTGCCGTGAGCCAAGATCACACCACTGTGCTCTAGTCTGGTGACAGAACAAGACTCTTCCTCAAAAAAAAAAAAAAAAAAAAAGAAAGAAAATAAACACATGAGAGGGGAAATGAACCCAGAAGAAAGACATCATGCAGGGAACAAGAAACAAATAAAAGAACTCTACTTTTACTATCCTTCTAGACATACTTGGTTTCACAAAACAATTACACAATGCTATTTTATAGAAGAGCGCTCATAGAAATTTAAAAATCTAATTGCCAAGACAAAAGAAAAAAATTGTAGATAGTTTATAGATAATATTGAGAAAATGTCCCAAGAAATAGATAGGTCAAAATGGCATAAACGTGTAACAAAAAAGAATAAAGAATAACAAAGGTCATTCTAGAGAGTTCAAAATCGAACAAATAGAACAAGAATTAAGGAGAGTAAATTTTAAAAACAATACAAGAAAATTTCCTCACAACTGAAGGATACAGCTGTTAGAAATAAAGCTCAGAGCTGGTAAGGAAAAACGAGCACTCAGACAAAGGATTTCTCAGCAAAGCAAATTTACTCTTGGGCAGAAGGGGGCCTCCCACATGGCTGATCGCCATGAGAGCACATAGAACAAAGGAGAGTAGAAGTTTTCATTTCTAACATGACTCCTGCCCCTGTGTGCTTTCCCCATTGGCGGGGGTCAGACCACACAATCTAAACTAGACCTAATTGGCTAAATATTTAAACTTTCTTAGATAAAGTGGGCACGTAATGGGAGAGAGGGAAGAGGAGGGAGGGGTCGTCTGCAGCTAATGAGGGAGCAAGTCTCTTCCCAAATAAGGAAAGGAATGTGAGCTGGTACTCATGATGCTACTGGTGCTGTGGCATGCCTGGGCATGTAGCAAAGTTAGAAAGAAGAAAAAGAGAAGTTGGGGGTACTGGGAAGTAAAGAATAAAAAGTTGAGCAGCCTGTTTGAAGAGAAACCTTGCCATATCTCACAATGGCTTGCCACAAAGTGCCTACTAAGATGGGAAGACACAAGTGCACACACATATACTACATCATGAAATTACAGAACTTGAAAATTAAAGAGAATATCCTAAAAGCTTCCAGACACAAAAAGGATAGTCACAAGCAATAGATCAGAAATACATAAAATTTCTCAGTACAGGGTCTTAGAAGACAATAGGGTTTATAAAATTCTGAAGGAAAGTAATTTTGAAGTGAGAAGTGTATACCCAGTTGGAATACTCTTCCCATGTAAGGAGAGAATGAAGGCCTTTTTAGACATACGGAGACATAGAACATTTACTTACAAAGCATTCTTTCTTAGGATACTACTACAAGACATGCCAGGCAGAATTAAAGAGTAAACCAAAAAATGAGGTAGATGTGATACAGAAAACAAAATCTAACACAAGAGGCTTAGCCTCCCAGCTTCCACCTATATCTGTTTTCCACATAAAGGCCAAAAGGATCCTTTGAAAACATATGTCCTTTCTGCAAAACCCTCCTTTCCTGCCTCATCTCACAAGGAGTACAGACCAATGTCCCTCCAGCGGTCTAGATCTACAATGTCTTGCATTCATGGCCTCTTCGCACTTCTGACTCATCTCCCACTTCCTTCTCTTGCACTTGCTCAGCTCCAGTCATACTGCCTCCTTTTATCTTTGAACCTTCCAAATGCATACCTACTCTAATGCCTTTACACGCTTCAATTTTCCTGGACCACAGCTCTTGGTAATTTCCTAAGAAACAGTCATTGTACTTGAATATTCCATGTCCTTGCACATCCCAAAAGGTCTTTATTTTATCCTTACATTTCCGTGGTAGTTTGACTGGGTATAGAATTCTAAACTAAAAAGGTTTTCCTCTTCATTCTGCCTGGAAACCTTTTTCCCCATATATCCATGTGATTGTTTTGTTCACTGCCTTTAATCTCTGTTCCAGTGCACTCTATCAAGGAGGACTCCACTGATCATCCTACAAAACAGAGTGACTCCTTCCCTACTTCCATCACTCCTTATCATCTTTGCCCTATCTTTCTCCCTTGCTCTCATCATCAATTGATATGTTATTATTTAATCAGTTAGTTTATTTTATGGCACCAGCCCCTGGAATGTAAAAACCATGAAGGCAGGCATTTTTGCTTTGTTTACTGCTGTATCATACCCATAATAATGCCTGATGTGTGGAAAGAAGGGAGAAAGGGAGGGAGGGGGGAGAGAGGAGGAAGGGATGAAGAGAGGGAAGGAGGGAGGAATTTGAGTGACCAGCAGCATTAGAGAGCAATCATTCATGTTAAAACAGGAAGAGTGATAACTCAGAATGGGGGAGTCTATGGAAAAAATGAGAACTCTATAGCATAAATTATTTAATGGAATATTTAGAAAAAAAATAAGAGATAGTAAATTATTTGAGTAAAACAAAAACTAACCAGGAAGAAAACATAGGAGAAATTCTAGATGGCCTTGGGTATAATTATGACTCTTTAGATAAAACATCAAAGACACTATCCATGAAAGAAATAATTGATAAGCTGGACTTAATTAAAATTAAAAACTTGCACTCTGTAAAAGGCACTGTCAAGAAAATAAAAAGACAAGCCTCTCAAGACTGGGAGAAAATATTTGCAAAGGACATATCTTATAAAAACTGTTATCCAAAATACATTTTTTAAACTCTTAAAACTCAACGATAACACAACTAGCAACTCAATTTTAAAATAGGCAAAAGACCTAAACAGACACTTCACCAAATAAGATATACGGATGGCACATAAGCATAGGGAACAATTCTCAACACTTGTATCATTAAGGAATTGCAAATTTAAACAATGAGATACCACTACATACCTATTAGAAGGCCAAAATCTAAAACACCAATAACACCAAATGCTGGTAAGGATATGGAGCAACAGAAACTATCATCTTTCACTGCTGGTGGGAATGAAAAATGGTACAACTATTTTGGAAAAGAGTTTGGCAGTTTTTAAAAAATTAAACATAATCTTACCAGCAATAGCACTCCTTGGCATTTACCCAAAATAATTGAAAATTTATGTCCACACAAAAACCTGCACACAAACGTTTATACCAACATTATTAATAATTGCCAAAACTTGGAAGCAACCAAGATGTCCTTCAGTAGATAAATGGACAAACTGGTACATTTGGACAATAGAATATTATTCAGCTCTTAAAAGAAACAAGATATCAATCTATTAAAAGACATAAAGTCAACTTAAATGCATACTGCTAAGTGAAAGAAGCCAATCTGAAAAGGCTACAAACTGTATAATTTCAACTATATGACCATTCTGGAAAAGGCAAAACTATGAAAACAGTAAAAAGATAGTGGTTGCCAGGAATTAGTAGGCAGAAGGGATGAACAGGACAGAGGATGTTATAGGACCATGAAACAATACTATATAATACTGTAATAGTATCCATCATACATTCACTCAAACCCACATGAATGAACCTTCATGTGAATGACGGACTCTGGGGTGACAACGATGTGTCAGGGTGGGTTCACTGACTGTAACAAAGCTGTCACTCTGGTGGGAGATGTTGGTAATGAAGGAGGCCGTCCCTATGTGGAGATGGGGACATACGGCAAATCTCTGCACCTTCTGCTCAAATTTACTGTGAACCTAAAACTGCTCTAAAAGAGTCAAAAAAAATAAATAAATAAAAATAAAGGCCAGGTGCAGTGTTCATGCCTGTAATCCTAACACTTTGAGAGGCCAAGACAGGTGGATTGCCTGAGCTCAGGAGTTCAAGACCAGCCTGGGCAACAGAGTGAAACCACGCCTCCACTAAAATACAAAAAATTAGCCAAGCGTGGTGATATGCACCTGTAATCCCAGCTGCTCAGGAGGCTGAGGCAGGAGATCACTTGAACCCGGAAGGTGGAGATTGCAGTGAGCCAAGATCAAGCCACTGCACTCTAGCCTGGGTGACAGAGTGAAACTCTGTCTCAAAAAAAAAAAAAAAAAGCTGTATGAAAGTCTTTTAATGACTTGATAGCTTGTCTGAAAAATAGAAAAAATAGAAAACCTATTCAACAACTCTTGAGTCAAAGGAGGAAAACACTGAAATTGAAGGTAAAGCAGTACCATCAGAAAAATCATAGCCTTTTATACTAATATGAATAAACAACAAAGATTGAAAATAATGATTAAAGATTTCACCTCAAAAAGCTAGAAAGAGAAAAAATAAAAGTAAACCAGAGGAAAGAATTAAAGTTAAGAGCAGAAATAAATGATTTGGGAAACAGAAAGTATTAGAATTAAATCTGAGAGCTTTTTTTTTAGGGAAAAAAAGTAATTTTTAAAAATTATAGCTTACTATCCAAGAAAAGAAGGAAAAGTACACATAGACCAAAAAAAATAACTGAATGGGAAAATAACAGATACAGGGGAAATTTAAAGAATCATGAGATAAGTTTGGTCAACTGTATGTAGGTAAGTTTGTAATTTGGATAAAGTAAGTTATTTTCTAGGAAAACATGTTACATAAACTCATTAACATCAAAGGAAAAAATCAAATAAGACAAATCTCTATTTAAAAGATGGGGAAAGTTTTCAAAAAGAGATATACATGGTGGGGTGCAGTGACTCACACCTGTAATCCCAGCACTTTGGGAGGTCAAGGCAGGCAGATCACCTACGTCAGAAATTTGAGACCAGCCTGGCCAACATGGTGAAACCCTGTCTCTACTAAAAATACAAAAATTAGCCAGGCATGGTGGCAGGCACCTGTAATCCTAGCTATTCAGGAGACTGAGGCAGGAGAATCATTTGAACCCAGAAGGCAGAGGTTGCAGTGAGCTGAGATCATGCCATTGAACTCCAGCCCGGGCAACAAGATCAAGACTCCATCTCAAAAAAAAAAAAAAGAAAAAAGAAAAAAAAAAAAAACAGAGACATACGCATATACATACAACTAGATTCCAAGGTAAATTCAACCAACAGTTGAAGAAAATACAAAAATTCTAAGTAAAATATGAGCAAGTAGAATCCAGTATCATATCAAAAAAATACAATATGACTACATTTTCATATCAGTACTACAGAGATAACACAATAATTGAATATGCATTAAAATATTTATTATTGATATTTTTTAAAAATCATGATCATCTTAAATGCTGCAAAGATTCTAATATTTGACATCAATTTTAGAATTTTTTAATTAAAAAATCGATGGTTACTTCTGAAATGTAATCTCATGTTGCTGTGGGCTGAATGTTGGTATCACCCCAAAAATTCGTACATTGGAACCTAATACCCTAAGTGATAATTTTCAGAGTTGAGGTCCTTGGGAAGTGACTAAGTCATGAGGGTTCTACTCTCAGTAATGGCATTCGTTCTCTTACAGAAGAGGCTTAAGGGAACTCCCGTGCTTCTTCTGTAATGTGAGAACACAGCAACAAGTCAACATCTACAAAGCTCTTCTCAGATATCAAATTTGTTGGCACCTTGATCTTGGACTTCCCAACCTCCAATACTGTGAGCAATAAATTTCTCTTATTTATAAATTACCCAGTGTAAAGCATTTTGTTATCACAGTACAAATGGACTAACACATACAAAGGTGTGCAGTTGACTCCTGAACAACATAGAGAGATTGACACAAACCTCCCATGCAGTCGAAAATCCCCATATAACTTTTGACTCCCTGATATTTTAACTACTAATAGCCTACTGTTGACTGGAAGCCTTATAAATAACATAAACAGGCCAGGCACGACGGCTCGCGCCTGTAATCCCAGCACTTTGAGAGGCCGAGGCAGGCAGATCACTTGAGGCCAGGAGTTCTGGAATAGCCTGGCCAACATAGCAAAACCCTATCTCTACTAAAAATACAAAAAAATTAGCCAGGCGTGGTGGCATACACCTGTAGTCTCAGCTACGTGGGAGGTTGAAGCACTAGAATCACTTGAATCAGGAAGGTAGGGCTTGCAGTGAGCCGAGATCAGGCCACTGCACTCTAGCCTGGACAACAGAGTGAGACTGTGTCTCTAAATAAATATATCAACAGTTGATTAACACATTTTCTATGTTATATTGTTAGAGTAGGTGGTTAGGGACACATGAGAAGAGCAAGAAAGATCCCCCCAGAAATGTCAGTTGCCACTTGGCAAATTCTCCTTTCTTCTCATCGGTCAGCCTTAATCTGCAAAGAAGTTTGAACATTAACCAGGGTTCTTAATAAGAAAGAGAGTAAAATAAATATTGGGTAGACAATTGGAAGCCTCTGCCAAAACTGCAACATTTTTAAACCATTTTTAGAAAAACTAATTTTAGGCTTACAAAGAAAGTGCAAAGGAAGAGCGGAGAGTTTTTACATGCCCCCCTATCCTGAGCTTCCATTAATGCTGACATCTTACATGATCATAGTACAATTATCAGAACCAGGAAATTTGTACTGGCATAATACTAAAGACCTTATTCAGATCTCACCAACTTTTCTGCCAATGTCTTTTTTTTCAGTTCCAGGATCCTATCCAGGAAACCATGTTGCATTTAGTTATTTCTCCTTCAGCATCTATGGTCCGTAACAAACCCTCAATCTTTCATGACCTCGGCACTTTTGAAAGTATTGACAAGTTATTTTGTCAAAGCTTCCTCCATTTGAATTTATATGATGTTGTCTCATAATTAGACTAAATCTATACAATTGCAAAATTTGATTAGATAAAAAATGAAATTTTCTACATGAAACACTATAAACAAAGTCAAAAGATAAACCCCAAACTCAATAAAATAATCTGAAAGACATAGCCCAACAAATAACCAATTTGCCTCACACATAGTTTCTACAATAAATAAGATGTACAATTCATAGAAAAATTGTCAAAATATGACTAATAAATAGTTCAGATAAAAGGATTTATATCAACTCTTAAATATACAAAAAATGTACTTAAACTCATTCATAGTAAGAGAACTACAAAATAAAACTATAATCGTATCTCATTGTAGTACTTTATCAGATTGGCAAAGAGTAAGTCAAGTCACTTAACAAGAAAGCATTTTGTGCTTGCAAAACGCTCAAGAAACAAATTACATTGATTTACATTCCACATATAGTAATTTCTCTTTTAAATAGATAATAAACATGCATATGAAATGACATGTGTATAAAATATGCATTCCAGACCTGATAATAACCTGTATTTCCATCAATAGACCAGTAGTTAAATAAATTTTAGTCCATTTATGCAACAGAATACTACTCAGCCATCATGAAGAATAAGGCATGCTTATATGTGTTAATGTAGAATACTATCTATGATATACTGCTCTCTAAAAAAGCAATGAATGGATAATATGTATCATACGCCACTATTTCAAGGGGAAAAGGAAAATATGTACATATATACTTGCATGTGCATAAAATTTCTCTAGAAGGATGCCTAGAAATGTGGGTTGCTCTATAGGGCAATCTGTCTGCTGGGAGAGAACAATGGTAGAAAAATTTATTTTTCACTGGAAATGCACAAAATTACCTATATTATAAAATAAAGGCAATCATAGAAAATATTTGGCTGTCCAGGAAACCATATTCATAGAGTTATAATGATATGAATGCTTTTTATTGATTTAGCTAACAATTGTAAGACAGGGTCATCTTATGGGGGAGACAGGAGTGGAGGGTCAGATGAGGCAGTGCCGAGGAGATCAATGATCTCCCATCACCCCAGGAAGACATGGGCAATGTCTAAGATGAAACAATCAGGAAAGTGCAATGTGAACATATTATTTAGAAGTATGGAAAAAAACAAAGGAAAGAGACAACTGAAAGACTTAAAAAGTGACTGCCTTTGGAATGACAGCCAAGCCAGTCGTGGATATGGGGGCTGGGCCTCTGTTCTCATTACAAATCTTTTTTGTACTGTCAAGAGTTTTAACAATGTGCTTGTTTTACTTTGATAAAATTGCAGTGCACAGATAATTGGTTATAGAAAGTGTACAAAAACTGTAAAATTGTAAAAGAAACTATTACTAATTGGCATGTACTCAGTCTTCTATTTGTTCTCACCCCTAGGATAACCACATTATCATCCCGACACCTTTGCATGCATTTCTCTATGTCTATACAAATATAAATGCATATGTGAACCCAAGTCATTATCTGTCACATAGATGTATCTATCTGTGTACATATGTGTGTATATATAATACAAATATATAAGTATATGCAAATATATATAAGTATCATACATAATATACACATATACATATAATATATACATAATATATACATATATACATATACAATATATAATATATACATATGTATTAATATAGAAAATTCTTGTGGGTTTTTTTGTGTGTGTTTGGGCTGCTGAACAGACAGAGCAGGGCTATCCCATAGACAGAGTGGCCCAGAGAAGCCTCATACACCTGTACTCCCAGCTACCAAGGAAGGTAACGCAGGAGGATCATTTCAACCCAGGAGTTCGAGGCTGGCCCAGGCAACAAAGTGAGACCCTTTCTCAAAAGAAAGAAGGAGGGAAGGAAGAAAGGAAGAAAGGGAGAAAGGAAGAAAGAGAGAGAAAGAAAAGGAAAGAAAAGAAAAAGAGAGAGAGAGGAAGGAAGGAGAGAGAGATTTTTGAAATTGAAAATTTGGATTTTGTTCTTCTGTTTGCTATTGAAATTCTCTCTGGAGAGAGAGAAAGAAAGATAGATACACACACAGAGACCATCAGAGAGAAAGGAAATCAATACACATATCTCTTCATCTTCATCTCTGTCTCATTCTCTTGGTCTCCTGGCTCCATGCATTTGTTTACTTCCGTTTGATGGGAACTCCCTATTCCAGTTCATTAACCTGGCTCTCCTCTCTCAAGCTACCAGGTCCCCTCCATGGCTGTAGTGTTCTGGCCTCTTACTGGTTGTGTGTAGAGCATACACAGATCGGGTTGTTGGGGTCCTTCCAGTATTTGCTGGGGCCAGTGACATGATTGGGCCTACCGCTGTAGCAGCCACTGGGTGTCCTGCTCAGAGCCCCCTTCCTGAGACAATCTTGGGTAAGGAGTGCAATCAGCTGACATCCTTTGGCTACAGTGCCTTTACGACTTGCTGAGTGTTTGAGTCAAGGCCATAGTCAGCAGCCACCAGACAGTGATGAAGTCCAATGCAGTAGTAGGCCTGGCCACTTCTGTCCCTTAGGGATGCTGTGGACAGCCTTTGTGCTGAAGCTCCACTGGGGAAGGCTCACTTCTCAGAGCTGCACGGCAAGCCTTCTTTATGCCTTCTCTTGCACGGACAGCAGACCCACCTCATGGTCTGCAGGTTTCTCTACCTCGTCCTGCTCCTTCTCCTCTTTATCTTTCACATGCATTTACCTCCAGAATGCTTTGCACTTCTGTGTCTCACTCGCCGCTTCCCGAAGGACCTAAACTGACTCATTTCTCAGCCAAGGAATGCCAGGAGCCTCACTGCTCTTAGGTTTATTTCACTCAACCAATAGGTCAGCTCCTACCATGCAGTCCACAAATATTCCTCTGCCTCCTTGTGGGGACGCTCCAGCTCTCTGGGGTCAGCAATATGGGCAGCCTCCCTCAGAGCAGACAGTGCAGAGGCCTGAAAGTTCTCAAGAGGCACAATTGGCATCTTCCTCTGGGCTGCTGGGAGAGGCAGGGCCTCTGTGCCTGAGTCCTTCGTGTTTACCTTGTGTCCTAGAAAATGCTAGCCTCCACCTCTTCCATCAAGAGCTTGGCGAAACTTGCTGCCTCGCTGGCCTTGGTTGTTGAGTTACTCCAAAGAGGAAGAGGGCCTTGGAGAGGTGCATGCAAGCTGCCATATTCCCAGAATTCCCTAGTAGCGATACAGGAAGAGAGCAAGGGGTGGAGGGGTGTCCAGGTACAGACCAATGAGGAGAGAGAATGATAGGGGTAACCTAGCACAGATGTGACGCACTCCCATCCCAGCATTGCCTCCTGGACAGATCTGTGGTTGCCCTGAATTCATCTGAACAGTACAGCATAGCTGTTGGCCTAACGAGATGAATGTCACTGACTCATTACTTTCATTTTGTAGGTGTACACACACCACTCAGCTATCACAAGAGAATCAAAACTACACAGGATTTTCAGACTGGTTTCCACTCTCCCAGAAGTTCTGAATCCTTCAAGTCAGTTTCTGTCACTAAGCCTTGTCAGGTAATATGGGAGAAAAAAGTAAGAGGGAATTTAAAAAATCAAAGAAGCAGTAGCCCAACAATAGAATCATGTTCTTTCTACTCAGTATCGATTGTATGTCATTCACTGTTGGATTTCTTTCCACTTTTTCACTTCAAAATTACTCCAGGAAGAAATGAATATTTTTCAGCAGGTGACCAAGATCCTCAAATGTACTTCTGAACTCTTCTAATGAAAGACAACTACTTTATGTTGCCTTAGGCTCTTTCCAGCCAACTCAATGTCAATGTCAAATCCTACAATTAAAAAAGGGACATTTTTGAAAAAGACTGATGAAATCTTGAAAGAATAAAGTTGGTTAACAACCATGCCGGCTATCAGAACTTCCTATGGGCTAGCACAACAGCTACTGCTGCATGGTAAAAAACACAGGAAGTTCGGAGGCTTAGATTCAAGTCCCAAATCTGCCCCATAAATCGTACTACTTGGCAAATCATCTACCCCACTGGGCCTCAGTTTCCTCATGTTTCAGTTAATGGATTTTCAAAATATTTTGCTGCAAACTTCTTTTCCAACAAATCTCATCCTATTAAAAGAGGGTAGAAGCCAGGTGCAATGGCTCACACCTATAATCTGAGCACTTTGGGAAACCGAGGCAGGAGGCTCACTTGAGGTCAGGAGTTTCAGACCAGCTTGGCCAACATGATGAAACCCCATCTCTACTAAAAATATGAAAATTAGCTGGGCGTGGTGGTGCACGCCTGTAGTGCACCTCAGGAGGCTGAGGCAGGAGAATTGCTTGAACCTGGGAGGCAGAGGTTGCAGTGAGTCGAGATCTTGCCACTGTACTCCAGCCTGGGCAACAGAGCGAGACTCTGTCTCAAAAAAAAAAAAAAAAGCAACCAAAAAAAGAGAGTAAAGCTCCCACCTAATAAAAGCATCTGTTACGGGCTGAATTACATCCCTCCAGTAAAGACATGTTAGTGTTCTGACTCTCAGCATCTCAAAATGTGACCTTATTTAGAAACTGAGTCTTTACAAGAGTCACCAAGTAAAATGAGGTCATTAGGGTGGGCCCTAATCCAATATGACCAGTATCCTATTAAAAGGGGGAAATATGGACACAGAGACGTGCACTAAGGGAAGAGGATGTGAAGAGACACAGAGAGAGGTTGGCCATCTACAAGCCTGAGGCTACCAGAATCCCAGAGGAAGGTCTGGAACAGCTCTTAGACCTACACACAATAAAAAACACACCCTGATCTCCCAGTGCCTTCAGAGGGAGCGTGGCTCAACCAACACCTTGATTTCAGACTTCTGGCATCCAGAATCGTGAGATGATAAATTTCTGGCCAGGTGCGGTGGCTCATGCCTGTAATCTCAGAACTTTGGGAGGCTAAGGCAGGCAGATCACGAGGTCAGGAGATTGAGACCATCCTGGCCAACATAGTGAAACCCCATCTCTACTAAAAATACAAAATAACAAAAATTAGCTGGGTGTGGTGGTGCCCTCCTGTAGTCCCAGCTACTTGGGAGGCTGAGGCAGGAGAATCACTTGAACCTGGGAGGTAGAAGTTGCAGTTAGCTGAGATCACGTCACTGCACTCCAGCCTGGGCAACAGAGCGACACTCTGTCACCAAAAAAAAAAAAAAATGTCTGGGGTCCTCAGCTACTCAGTTTGTAGTACTTTGTTACAGAAGTTCTAGAAAACTAATACAGATTGAATGCCCAGTTAAAATCCTCCACTTTCTGTGGAGTTCCACAGAGTACAATCCAAAGCCCCCTGAAGTAAATGATGGCCAAGAGCCCTACTGCCTCTTCTAGCCCATGAGAGCCGGTGTTCTTACACAACCCTAGGGCCCTAAAACTTCTGAGCACTCGTCAAGAGGACATTCCTGCATGCGACGTTTGAAGGCAAAGTGTGTGCACTTTGCCTTCAAATGTCACACTTCAAAGTAAAATATATTTTATTAAAACAACTATACTTTCCAAAAAAAGAAAATTTTCATGAGAAGAGGGGCACTGTTTTACATTTTCAAATCTCTTTTAACATCTGGCATCATAGAAGACAGCTATACGATTGGGTCTGCTTCTACATCCAATCTGTTGCAATACGTTGTTGGGCTGAATTATGCAAAGAAAATCCAGCTTCATATAGATATATCATTGGAAATGGGAAGATCTTGCCATTTCCAATGGCAAGGAAACTTGGGGATCCTTGACTTGACAAGGAGAACCCTGGAGACCAAGATGGTGAGTTGGGAGGGAAGAGCTGGATAAGAAAAGAATGACGGAGCAGCCAAGACACCCAGAGCTCTGCACCCGGGCAAGACACACACATGACACGCATCAGAACGTGACTTCCTGTTACAAAAGGAATAGAAAGGTATTTTTCTGAGTTCATATTTCTTCATCCATGGGATTGAAATGCAAATCTCGAGAGTCTAGGAGAGAAAAACAATGTGCAAGTAGAACACCTCAAGACCCTTCCACTGAGACTGCGACTGTGCCTCCCCTTTATGCAATTCTCTGTGCCTCTCTACATTCCCACTTGAGTGAGTAGAGTAATAATCCTCCAGCTCCCAAAGCTGTCCGCTAACTCAGATAAAGAAACCATCTGCAAAGTAGAACCGCATCAGAGCACAAAAGGTGGGTCCTCACTAATGAACAGAAGCCTGGTTTGACAGCCTGGGCTGCCCGCCAAACTCATTTGTTTCCAGACTTTACATTTGCCAACTGAAGTTGTTGAGAATTAATAGGCCCCCAAAATATTTCCTTGGATACATGGATACATGATGCAAGAGCTGCCAACTCTGGCCACTTCCAATGAAGTTAGAAAAAGCAAAGTTAAAAATGTAATGAAACGGAAGAGCCAAGGAACCATAAAGCACACTCCAGATGCAACCCATTCCAAAAGGAACAATTCAGTTAATTTGCTGCATTCATGGAAAGGAACACTTATTCTAAATTCCTATTTCGATCTCAAGTGTCAGCAAGCTACCACTGAGAGCAGGAAAAGGTAAGCTGTCTTCTACTACCACAGATAATAAATAAGCATTCAAATGTATGGGACTGTTCAATTTAAACAATCCAGATAGTGTATACTAACTTTTCTTGGGGGAGATGTTAGAAAGTAAATTTTAATTGAAACAGAGAATAAAAGGTGAAATAAAATGGAAGAAGAATCCTAGAATCCTCATAAAATATTAAGTTTTTAATAAACTTAAGAAGACTCTTTTTAAAAATAAACTGATTGGCTTCTAGTTTTCGGCCTGGCATGTAAGGAGTTAACAACAAGTGAAAAACTGAACAAACTGAAAAATCAACAGTTCCTAGATCTGTTGGAGAACTGGGGTCACAGGGCAAACTGATGCACCAAAACTGAGAGAAAGAAACAGGCAGAGGCAGAAAATCACAACTTTCTGGAAGAGAAACTCACGAGCAGGAAACTCCATGGGAATAAGTGCTGAGGTAGGAAAGCCTGAACTATGGTTGATGGGGGCTCAGTGTGGACAAGACAGAGAGTCAAAAACTTCAGAAGAGACCCAGTCATAGGGGAATATCCATGCTTTTGTGAGTTTTACCTTCAAGAGCTCTACCAGGTCCTTATTGTAAATATCAGAGAAAATCCCCTTGTGCTTCCAAAAGGGGAAGGGAGAGAAAGAACCATTTTGAAATATGCCAGAGCATTCTGGTCTTTTTAAAGGCCTGCCCTGAGGAGAAACACTTTTACCAGAGCCTAACCTGCTGGCATATTACGAAAGCCTAACTTACCTGGAGGAAGGAAGTTACCCAACCCCAGCTTCCTCTACCCATCCTGTTCCACCTAAGTGGGAAATAAAAAAAAAAAAAAAAAACTGAGATGCACTGTGTGAAGTTCACAGTCCAGGGCACAGGCTCACCAAAACACTGAGACCTAATCACAGGACAATGGAATGCTTCTCCTGCCCCACACCTTACCACCACACAGCTAAACATCTATTTATCAGAGTTCCTTTCTACCAGTACATCATTTCCAGATTTCAACAAAAAAGTTACAAGATATACTAAGAGGCAAACAACACAGTTTGAAGAGACTAAACAAGCACCAAAAGTAGACTCAGCTATGGCAGGGATGTTGGAATTATCAGACCAGGAACTTTCTTAAAACTCTGATTAATATGCTAGGGGCCTTAATGGAAAAAGTAGACAACATGCAAGAACAGATGGATAATGTAAGAAAAGAGGTTGATATTCTAAGAGAGAAACAAAAAGAAATGTTAGAGATCTAAAATCACTTTAACATGAATAACAAATGCTTTTGATAGACTCAATACCATACTTTACACAGCTGAAAAAAGAGTATCTGAGCATAAGTGTATAATGAAAGAAACTTCCAAAACAGAAAAGCCAAAGAGAAAACATACTGGGAAAAAATCAGAGCAAAGTAACCAAGAGCTATGGGACAGCTATGAAAGGCGTAACATACATGGGAATAACAGGAGGAGAAAGAAAGAAAGGAATGGAAACCATATTTGAAGTAATGATAACTGAGATTTCCCAAATTAAAGTGAGAAACTGAACCATAGACCTAAGAACCTCAGAGAATACTAAACTTAATAAATTCAAAAAAAGAAAGAAACTACATGCAGGCATATTATATTCAAATTGCAGGAAATCAAAGATAAAGAAAAAACCTTAAAAGAATCTGAAGAAGAAAAAAAAAGCCTTTAAGAAAAAGCAAAGCAAAGAATTACATCTGACTTCTCTTCAGAAACCATGCAAGCAAAAAGAGACTAGAGTGTAATATTTAGCACTGGGAGGTTAAAAAAAAAAAAAACCCACCAACCTAAAATTCTGTAACCTGTGAAGTTATCCTTCAAAACTGAAAGAGAAATAAAGATTTTCTCAGACAAAACTTGAGGGAACTTGTTACCAGTATACCTATCTTGAAAGAAATATTAAAAGTTCTTCAGAGAGAAGGAAAATTATTTAGGTCAGAAATCCAGATCTACATGAAGAAAGGAAGAGCATCAGAGAATAAGTGAAAGTAAAATTAAAATATTTTATTTTTCTTATCCTTAATTGATCAAATAGGTAAAACTTTGTTCAAAATAATAACAATCATGTATTCAATTGTATATGTGTATATATGTATATATGCTTATGTATAACTCAAATGAATGATAGTAATGATACAAGGGATAGGAGAGAGGAATTCAGACTATTTTTTTATTACAAGGTACTTGCATTACTTGCAAAGTAGTACAGCGTTGTTTAAAAGTAGACTTGAATTAGTTGTAAAATATATTGAAAATTCTATGGAAACCACTAAAAGAAGGGAAGAAAGTATAACTGATATCTAATAAAGGAGAAAATCATATCAAATGCTCAATTAAACTACAAAAAGCAGAAAGACACAATCTGCCAACACTCACATAAGAAGAAACAATCTGGATAGGCCCATATCTATTACTGTCACTGAATCAGTGATTAATAACTTTCCAAAATAGAAAGCTCCAGGCCCAGATGTGCTCACTGTTGAATTCTACCAAACATTTAAGAAAGAAATCATACCAATTCTCTACAATCTCTTCCAGAAGATAGGAAGAAAGGGAATACTTCCTAAATCATTCTAAGGCTATGATTACCCTAATACCAACCAAAAACATTACAAGAAAAGAAAACTATAGACCAATATCTCTCATGACCATAGATACAAGAATTCTCAACAAAACAAAATATTTTCAAATTGAATCCAACAAAGTATATAAAGAACTATGCACCACAGCCAAGTAGGATTTATCCCAAATATGCTAGGCTGGGTTAACATTCAAAAATCAATTAATGTAATATAATTAAATCAAAAGAATAAAGAAGGAAAATCACATAATCATGTAAACAGATGCAAAAAAAGCATTTGACAAAATCCAACACCCATATATGATTTTTAAAAAATCTCTCAGCAAACTAGAAATAAATGTGAGCTTCTTCAACTCAGTAAAGAACATCTACCAAAAAAAGAAGAAACAAACTTCAGCTAACATAATTCTTAAGGTGAGAAACTTGAAGTTTTCCTGCTGAGGTTATGAATGAGGTAGGGATGTGCTCCTTCACCACTGCTTTTTAACAATATACTAGAAGTCCTAGATAATGCAATAAGACAAGAAAAGGGGCTTGAGGGAAGCTATACAGATTGGGAAGAAAGAAATAAAACTGTCTTTGTTTGCAGATAACATGATCATCTATGTAGGATATCTGAAAGAACTGACAAAAAAATCTTCTGGAACTAATGAGCAATTTTAGCCAGGTTCCAGAATACAAGGCATAAAAATAATTGCTTACATACCAATAATGACCAAGTGAAATGTGAAATTAAAAACACATTACCTTTACAGTAGCATACAAAAGTGAAATACTTAGATATAAATATAGCAATATATGTACAACATCTACATGAGGAAAATTACAAAACTTACAAATCTCTGATGAAAGTCATCAAAGAAGTAAACAAAGATATTCCATATTCATGGATAGGAAGATCCGATATTGTCAGTATGTCAGATTTTCCCAGCTTTATAAACTGAATACAAGCCCAATAAAAGTCCCAGCAATTTATTTTGTGCATATTGACAAACTGATTTTAAGGTCTACATGTAGAGGTAACAGAAAACCCAACTCAACACTGAAGAAAGACAAAGTCAGAGGACTGTTATTACATGACTTCAAGACTTACTTTAAAGCAACAGTAATTAAGACCATTTGGTACTGTTGAAAAAATACACCAATGGACTAGAATATAAAGCCCAGAAATAGACCACATAAAATAGTCAACTCATGTTTGTCTGAAAATTGAGCAAAAGCAATTAAATGGAGCAAAGATTGTGTTTTTAACAAACGGTGCTAGAACAACTAGACTCCCATAGGCACACACACAAAAAATTTACACAGACTTTCCACCCTTCACAAAAGTTAACTCAAATTCAAACTATAAAACCCCTAGAAGATAACATGGGAGAAAAATAGAGGTTGGGCAGCAGAAAGGCATGGATGAATAGGCAGAGTGCAGACAATTTTAGGCACTGAGATAATTCTGTAAGGTACTATAATGGTGAATGCACATCATTATACATTTACCCAAAAGCATAGATTGTACAACACCAACAGTGAACCCTAATGTAAATGATGAATGCTGGGGAGTAATGATGTGTCAATGTAGGTTCATCAGGTGTAACAAATGTACCACTCTGGTGTGAGATGTTAGTAGTGGGAGTGGTTGGGAAGGGTGAGGCAGGGGTAATGTGTCTGGTGTGAGATGTTAGTAGTGGGAGTGGTTGGGGAGGGTGAGGAAGGGGTAATGTGGGAAATCTCTGTACCTTCCACTTAATGTTGGTTTGAATCTAAAACTTCTCTTAAAAATTGTATTAACTTATTTAAAAGACAGATTTTCTTTCAAATCGTTGGCTGCATTTCCTTTTAGATTATGTGTTTTCTCACAGCACACATATTTATCAAAACACTATCAAGCAGCTAAAACTTTGGATTTGCCCCACCCTCTGCTGAAATCCTGAACACAAATCTGTGCAGTTAATAAACATTGTACCCCTGTTGACAGATACAGTAGGAACTACAGTCCTCGCTATCTAGACCTTTGGATATTTGCAGGAAGAGGGACTGCACTTTTTTTTTCTATTAATCCTAAAGGCATTGATACTGGGATGCCTCGTGTTCAACTCAGAATTCATCCAAAGCACACAGAATGGACTGGGGCCCTGGAGGCAAACATGTGATAAGCTGAGGGTGACTGAGGAGTCTTGGAAAGACCAAAAACCACATCCCTTAACCACACATCACAGAAGGTGTCAACCTCTCCATCCTTCCCATACCCAGGGCATGTGCTACAGATGGCCCAGCCCATTCTCTCAGGGGCCAGGAGAAAGATACGTGGCTTCTTCCTCCTGGGAGACCGGGGGAGCCTCACAGGAAGCCCTCCCATGTAGCATCCCACCTCTCTTGGCTCTCTGCCTGAAATCAGGAAAAGGATTTTATTCTAAATCTAAACTTTATGGTTTGAAGCTTGATCAGTTAAGATACTTGACAGCCAACCTTTCTTCGCATCCGCCCAAGGAAATCATGAAAGAGCCAGGTTCCTTCCAGCTGTTGAATGCACCATCCTTAAGGCAGAAACTTTATTCCCATGGTTACAAAATGGCAGCCCATCCCCAGGCTGTGCATTGCTGTTCCAGACAGAGAAAAGAAGAAGAGGGGAGGGCAAAAGGAAAAGGAAAAAAGGCACGTGCTGGCTGACCTGTCCCTTTATATTAGAAAAAAAATCAGTAACTTTCCATGAAGACCCACTCAGCAGACTTTCACTTAAATGTCTTTGGCTGAAACCATGTCACACAACCATGCTCACCAGCCAGACAGCCTGGGAAATAGCATTCTTTGATCTCTACATTGTCCCACTGAAAAAAAAGTGTTTATCAATAAAGAAAAGTGGGGAATAGCCATTATATAGCCAGCTAGCAGTATTGGCCATAGAGTGTATCCAAAAAGCCAACAGAGCTTTGCTTGTGGGGAAAAGTTAAACCTAGAGTTGGGACTAAAGTGGCTACAACACCCTTTTTAAGTGAGCCCTTTTGACAGTTCATTTCTACCACGCCCCCAAATGCCTGAAACAAGACCAGTGACAGAGCATCAACCTGACTCACTGAAATAGCTCAAAATGTGTGCATTTCAACATAATTACTGATTTCCTCAACAGATTCAATGTCTAAGTTTATCTTCACTTTAATCCAATTTCATGCCTGGAGCAGAGGGATTCCAGCAGAAGGTCTTTCTTAACCTTCTGATATCATTAATTATTGCTACATTGGGAGTTGCTGCACAGAACAAGCAGGTTTTTAAATAGAAATCATTTGTCTCTCAGCAGGGAGACTCAACGGCTTTATTTCTGAACATTCAAACTGCTGCACTTGAGTAATCGGGTTTCATGGTGATCTCCCTGTGCTCAGCTCCAAGCAGAATAAATCCTTCCTCTTTGGTTCCCAGATCAGCCCAATTTGCCACCTGTAGCAAGAGGCGTACATTTCCTCCTTTAATTGTTGAATAGGTTTTTCTAGAAGGAAAGACCATCCTCTCCCTGAGCTCTGGGCATTTGGTCATGCTTCCTGGTGATTTTCTGCTCAAGGAAATCCCCTAACTCATTAAAAAATAATAATAATAGATTAATTGACCAGTTCAGTAACAAGTCGCTCCAGGACCCAATAAACTTTGCAAAGAGTACATTCCAATTACAACTGGGCTCAGCAGGAGCCCAGTGGGTAAGCCAGCATAATCTTTCTCCAGCACGCAGGAATTTTTATGTTTTCTTCATTCATGTCACTCTTCTGCTTCAGCATGGGCATGGGGTCCATCTGCAGCTCCTATCCTGTCAATTTCTTGCCACTAAGACTAGAGTGATTCTTGTGACCCAGGGTTCCAGTAAATGACTTTGTGAAACCAACATGGCCTCATAAAGGGTTACTCCAGGCTCGGGTTTGCAGAATTGCAGTGGGGCATTCAGGCCAAGTAAAGACAAACATCTGGGAAGCTGTCAGTGTTCTAGCTGGTAGGGCAGCTGGAGCTTGCCCTCCACAGGGCAAGACGGTAAGCAGGAAGCAGGGACTTTGGTAACTAGCCTGATTGCAAAAGCAGGCAGAGGAAGTATGGCCAAGTCTCAGATAACGAGCCTGCTGAGAGGCAGCGGCAGAGTTTGCTTCTTGATGGGGCTGCTCCCTCCAGGACAAGTTACATCATCATTTGGAAACCTTGATACCATAAAAATATTCCCCCTGGAAGGGCACCAGAGTGTAAGAGACTTCATGCAAGGTCAAAGGTCAAAGCAACTCAACAGATGTTTATTAGGCACCTCTCATGTGAGGTGGTGGATATGTTAATGTGTTTCACTATAGCAACCATAAATAGATTATATATATATATAAACATGTAAAAATTTAATTATACAATTTATTTTTAAAAAGTAATAAAGAAATAAGGGGGAGGGAGGGAGGGAGGAAGGAAGGAAGGAAGGAAGAAGGAAGGAAAAGGGAAGGAAAGGAAGGAAGGGAGAGAGAGATGAAAATCAACAACTTTACTTAGCTGGATGTGGTGGCTCATGCCTGTAATCCCAGCATTTTGGGAGGCAGAGATAGGCGGATTGCTTGAACCTAGGAATTTAAGACCAACCTGGACAACACTGTGAGATCCCATCTTTATAACAAATAATAATAATAGTCCAGGTGTGGTGGCTCACTCCTGCAGTGCCAGATACTTGGAGACTGAAGTGAGAGAACAGCTTGAGCCAGGGAGATCCAGGCTTCAGTGAACTGCATTCCAGCTTAGGTGACAAAGGGAGAGCCTGTCTCAAGAAAGAGAGGAGAAAGAAAGGAGGGAGGGAGGGAGGGAAGGAAGGAGAGAAGGAGGGAGGAGAGAGAGAAAGAGATGAAGGAAAGAGAGAAAGAAAGAGAGAAAGAAAAATAAACCACCTCTTATGTGTCAACTCTGACCCAGAACTCATGGGCTGCAAAAAACTAAGCCAAGGGCCAGGCACGGTGGCTCACACTTTGGGAGGCCAAGCTGGATCACCTGAGGTCAGGAGTTTAAGACCAGCTTGGCCAACATGGCGAAACCCCATCTTTACTAAAAGTACAAAAATTAGCCGGGCATGGTGGCGCGTGCCTGTAATCCCAGTTCCTCAGAAGACTGAGGCAGGAGAATCACTTGAACCCAGGAGGCGGAGGTTGCAATGAGCCAAGATCACACAACTGCACTCCAGCCTGGGCGACAGAATGAGACCCTGTTTCAAAAAGAAAAAGAAAAAAAACTAAGCTAAGGTTCTTGCCTTTCCTAATCCCTCTGAAATGTCTCTGCAAATAAAATATGATCTAGAAATTAAAAGGACAGCCATAACATTCTAAACTCAGCCTCTTTTCTTGGCCCTTTTCCCCTCACCATTTTCTCATTTCAACTTCCCCTCACCAGTCTCACTTTTTTATGTGGGCTAAAAGAAGAGCCAGCCCCGGCAGTGAAGGATGGACACAGCTTGTTTGTCACATAAGAAAAGTCAAAGCAAACATCCTAGTCCTGTGCAGGGCAACCTGCGCCCAATCAGTCTATGCACGGACTCAGAGTGGGGACGTTCCTGCTTCTAGAAACCCACAGCTTTGAGACCTTCAGTGACCCCTAGCTATGCATCGCCATGCCCATTGCTGGGTATAGATCACAAGCATCTCAAGGGCATGAATCAGGTCTCAGGGACCTTGATATTTGTAGTGACTCCCAGAAGCTACTAGGTACTGAATTGGGGTTTCTAAACCTCACACTGTTGACATCTAGAGCCAGAAAATTCTGTGCAGCAGGGGCTGTCCGGGACACTATAGAACGTTTAGAAGCATCCCTGGCTTCCACCCAACAGATGCCAGTGACACCTCCAATCTTGTTGTGGCAACCAAAACTGTCTTCCAACATTGCTTCCTGTTGGAAAACCACCAAACAAAATGAATGTTTGTTAAATGAAATACATAGATGGTCACAGTACCATCCAAGCATTTAGCTGCACTGATGTTGCTTTCAAATTCTAACTTCTAGTATTATTTCTCAGGCCTGTTTAACCTCACAATCTTTGTAGAAGTGAGACCTCAAGATGAGGGAGGGGTACAATGGTGGGAAGGGTAATCTACCTCTTCCAGGCAGGATCACAGTATATTAAACAGACTCATGGCCGGGCTCTGTGGCTTATGCCTGTAATCCCAGCACTTTGGGAGGCTGAGGTGGGCAGATCAAGAGGTCAAGAGATCGAGACCATCTGGCTAACATGGTGAAACTCCATCTCTACTAAGAATACAAAAATTAGCTGGGTGTAGTGGCACACACCTGTAGTCCCAGCTACTCGGGAGGCTGAGGCAGGAGAATTGCTTGAATCCGGGAGGCGGACATTGCAGTGAGTGGAGATCATGCCACTGCACTCCAGCCTGGTGCCTGGCGACAGAGCAAAACTCTGTCTCAGAAAACAACAACAACAACAACAACAACAACAAAAAAAAAACACCACAGGCTCATGGGAAGAGTTTGTGAAATTTCTTCAGTGTCAATGCTATAGCTGGCTACGAGTTGCTTATCACAAATGGGTTCAGTAGTCACCAAAGCGCCTCACAACCCTGCAGGAAATCCCTCAGTTTACTCCACAGTGCCTAGTTCAACTTGCAAGTTAAAGACTCAAATCCAAGATCACAGCATTCCCCAAGCCTGCTGTATCCTTCCTCCTCTGTCCTATCCTCCTCTGGCTTATAGCTAGACAGCGTTGGCCCTTTCCTTGCCTCCCTGCAGGACGTTATCTGAGGGTTCCTCTCTGGGCTCTGAGCTCACCACCCTCCTCAAGCAGGGTGAATAATTCTCTCCCTCAAACCCCATCTGCCTCAACCCTGCAAATGCCAGGAGGGAGGATGTTGCTCTGCCCTGACACTGAGCCAGGAACCCAACAGGCACTTCATGCGTGCTTGATGAAGGATTTCGTTCATGGGTCAAAGCCGGAATCACTATCGCTGTGCCTTTACCGTCCTATGTTGTGGTTAAGTGGTCAACTCCCTCTATACTGGGGCAGCAACACAAAGTTAACTCAGGAGCTATACTTGTCAAAACAGTTTTTGCACATCATTTGGGGGAAAAAAGAAACAAACTAATTGATGAAACTCGATTTGGGGATTTTTTTTCTACTGATTATCTGAGCACTGTGAGTACATCATCAGAATTCTTGTTTCTTGGAACCTTACAGTAGCATTCTCAGCGTGCCACAAATATTCAAAAATTACGCACTGCAGTGGGAGGTGTTTTAAAAAAGCACATTAGTAAAATTGGATCTACTGCACCAAGTGTTAGCGATGGTTTAAAATATTAATGCATGTTGGATGCCAAGTTATTTTGAAGGCTCAACCAGATTTCTATTTGGCAGGAACAATTTCGCATAGACAATTAGATACACGTGCAAATATTTAACTATAAGTTAATGCCTACACCACTGAAATGCAGAGGTTCATCTACTAGCCACCCGGTTGGCAGAGCCAATCAAGGATCTGCCCATACTATAACTAAATCCTCCCCTCCTTTCAGCATTTTTGAAATACAAACAAGGGGAAATTATAGGGGGAGGCCAAGAAGGGATGAAAGATACTTGTGAATTCTAAATTCTCAATGGAGCCCAAAGTACTGGAAATACGCCAGCTGTATACACTTATCTATATATCACATTTGATGTCTCCTAAGAGATTATGAATTGCTGAGTTGGCTAAACACACTCAAACTCATTTTTCAGTTTGGGTGGATTTTTAACAATTGCACATTTCATGTAAGACATGAACATTTTTTTAAAAAATAATTATCATACCAAAGATCAAGTTTCATTGTATATACTAAGTGGTAAGTGCTAATGTATGTATCAATACACACACATGTAGATGCAGACACTGAAGATTTATCTATGGAAATCTGTAAAGAAGCCAGAATTTTCTCATCTTTGACATTGCCATTTGTCTGGAAGAACCAAATGACAGGAAATTCATCATAGCGTAGGGGTGAGAACTGGACTTGGAATCCAAAAGCAGGATCAAGCCTATTTTGTTTACTAGTTTATCACCCTCCGCAAGTTAACTCCCCTGAGCTTCAGTTTCCTCAGTGGCAAAGTAGAGAAAACAGTATCTGCCTTACAAGGCTGTAATGCGAATTGAAGTAGAAGAAGCCAAATGCCCACTTTCTTTGTTTGCAAAAGAGACAAAGCCAGCTCTCCAGTCTGCCCTTGGCAGGGATTCTGGTTTGCTGAGAGGCACTGTTTACAGCACAGGGAGCTTTCTCTTATTTTCCTAGGGCACACTGCTAGAGTGGTCTTTGAAAGCCACTCATGTCTCCTGAGACATTTCTGAATTAATTTAACATTTTATTCCAAATTAGACTGACAATGGATGAATACTTTGACCCAGCATGATATACAGGGATAGTGGACCCAGTAACATGAACTACTGTAGTGGTGAGTTGTAGGCATTCTGGGAATTCCAGGAACCAACATTTTTCAAGAAAGGTAGAGCATATTTTAGCAACGATACCTGGATTTTATACTTCTTACTATTAAATATATCCATCCCTTCAAATTCCCTATACCAAGTCCATCCAGAGAATTTTCAGATACATATATTTTTCTTATGAAGCCCAACATAGCAAACTTCCGCATTTTGTCTTTTATTTAAATGCTGGGCCGGTTGTGGTGGCTCATGGTTATAATCCCAGCACCTTGGGAGGCCAAGGCAGGCAGATCGCTTGGAGTTCAGGAGTTCAAGACCAGCCTGGGCAACACAGCAAAATCCTGTGTCTATAAAAAATACAAAAAATTAGTCAGGCATGGTAGTGTGTGCCTGTAGTCCCAGCCACTCTGGAGGCTGAGGTGGGACAATTGCTTGAGCCTCGGAGGCAGAGGTTGCAGTGAGCTGAGATTATGCCATTGCACTCCAGCCTAGGCAACAGAGTGAGACCCTGTCCCAAAATAAATAGGTCAATAAATAATGATAAAAATATTCTGTATGCCTTGCAAAAACATCAATCCCAATACTAGTATGTACTTGATGCTTTTATTGGTTGCTCAGACACTTCGTAAATGACAATTTGATCCTCAAAAACTTCAACATAGACACCTGTTAGTATCTTCACACTGAGAACAGGATTGCACATCATTTTTATCGCCAACAATAGACTAGGCAAACACAGTCCATGTTCACACCCTCTATTCTTTGTAGCTCAGTTTCCCTTGGAAAGCAGAATGGTGTGGGTGGAACTCTGCCATTAAATGAGCCCAGTCTGGCTGGCTACTGACTACACAACTCTGGACAATAACTGACCCCTTCAGGGCCTCCATCTCCTCATACATAAAATGCAGTCATAATTCCTATGACTCAGGGTCATGGTGCTCCACTGTGGACTGGGTTCCCAGGATATCCAGTGCCTCACCAGAACAAAGCACTAAGCCCTTTCCTCTGCACAAATACAATGCCAAACACAATGTTCCAACCTCACACAGGATCATTTTTCTGGTGAACAAAAATTTTCTTTGGAATTTTCTCCTAATGTAGTAATGAGTGGTCCTTGATAATTCAGGAAACCATGAAAGACCTTCTGGTGATATCCTTACCTGGTACCTCACAAAATGACAACACATTTGATAACTAAGCTGATATAGCAAACCGATTACTAAACTTCTCTTTCATGTGCACAATTCTTTAACTTTTTATTGTGAAATAATTATGTTCTCATGGAAAACTGCAAAAAATACTGAGTCTGTGCACTCATCTATAGAGGAGAACTATTATTAACAGTGGCCTCATATAGAAAAGTAGTGGCTGTCCCCAGTGGCTCACACCTGTGATCCTAGCACTTTGGGAGGCTGAGGCAGGTGGATCTCTTGAGGTCAGAAGTTCAAGACCAACCTGGCCAATATGGTGAAACCCCATCTCTACTAAAAATACAAAAATTAGCTGGACATGGTGGTGTGTGCCTGTAATCCCAGCTACTTGGAAGGCTGAGGAGGGAGAATCACTGGAACTCAGGAGGTGGAGGTGGCAGTGAGCCAAGATTGCCACTGCACTCCAGGCTAGGCAATAAAACGAGACTCCATCTCAAAAAAAAAAAAAACAAAAAAAAAAAAAACAAGAAAGAAAAGTAAGTCAGGTGAGGTGGCTCACGCCTATAATCCCAGCACTTTGGGTGGCTGAGGCAGGCGGATCACGAGGTCAAGAGATCAGGACCATCCTGGCCAACATGGTGAGACCCTGTCTCTACTAAAAATACAAAAATTAGCAGGGCATGGTGGTGTGTGCCTGTAGTCCCAGCTACTCAGGAGGCTGAGGCAGGAGAATCGCTTGAACTCAGGATGCACAGGTTACAGTGAGCCGAGATTGCACCACTGCACTCTAGCCTGGCAACAGAGTGATACTCTGTATCAAAAAAAAAAAAAAAAAGTGGCACAATATCAAAACCAGGGAATTGACTTTGGTACAATACTAATAACTAGATGACACATCTTATTCAATTTTCACCAGTGTTTGCATACTGTCAGTGTTTGTGTTTGTGTTTGTGTGTGTGTGTGTGTGTGTGTCTGCATGTCTAAGCAATTTGACCCCATGAATAAATTCCCATAACCATCACCACCATTAGGACACAAGACATTCCATTACTACACAGGAATTCCTTAATGCAACCTCTTGATAGCCATACCCCAGTACCAAGTTTTAAAATTGATTGTGGCTCAAAGCAGCTGTATTCACAATAGACAAAAGCAAAAGCAAACCAAATGTTCATTGGTGGATGAATGGATAAGCAAAATGTGGTGTGTACATAGAGTGAAACATTAAGCCTAAAAAAGGAAGGAAATTCTAACACATGCTATAACATGGAAGTACCTAGAGTAGTTACATTCATAGAAACAGAAAAGTAGAATGGTAGTTGCCAGGGTCTGGGGGGAGGAGAAAATGAGGAGTCGATATAGAGTTTCAATTTTGCAAGATGAGAAACTTTTGGAGATGGCTGTTGGTGGTGATGCTTGCACAACAATGTGAACATACTTAATACCACTCAACTGTGTATTTACAAATGATTGAAATAGTAACTCTTGGGTTATTTTACCGCAACTAAAAATAAAAAATAATTTGATTGTGATTATATGGCCTGCAGGCTCTCCCGGTAAACTTTGGTGCCATAATGAGAAAGTATGGCATGTGGTTAGGCTCCTGGAATCAGGAAGACCTGGGTTCAAATCCCAACCTGGAATGTTTACTACCTGTGTGGCTTCAACCAGGCACTTAACCATTCTGTGCCTCCATTTCCCCCTCTAAAAATGGCAATAATTATAGAACATACCTCCTAGGGCTTTTATGAAGATTAAATAAGGTAATGCTTTTAAAAGGTGCCTGGCCTGTGTTTTCCAGTCAGTGAATGAAAGACCTTGGCTGTAAAGGCCATTGCTCTCTTCCTGGGTATCCTGAGACTTCCTTGCAAGATTGCACCTGTGGGTGGGGGGTGGGGAAGAGTTCTAAAAGGGATTGAGATAAGGTTTCCAGGTCAACCTCTTCCCACTGAATGACCTGTGAACCCCAACTTACCCCAAGGGTGCTCCAACTATTCACCCACCCCACTGCAGTTTTATCCTATTTCTACTGATTTTAAAACAAAATAGTTTTGTGGGGCTTTTTTGTTTCAGTCCTAAGTCCCACTTGCCCTGCATTGGTAGCTTTAAAAATGTGAGAGGTCAAAGAAAATATAGGCCAATGAAAATAACATTGCAGCAAGAAATTAATTGCACAGCCTGTTTAATATGACAGGGGATTCCCTAAAATCCTATTATACCGTTCCCTGCTTCCCTTCGTCGTGGGCTCTGATTCTGTGCACAAAGGCCAGGGCAGGCTCCCCGGTGCATTGCTGCATTAATTTGACATTTCTGGCTCCAATTAACCTTACATTTCAGCTATTTTCTAAAGATTGTTCTTTTAATTTGTGATAAGGTTATTTTTTTTCTATTGGTGCTTCACTGCCTTGTGCACAAAGGGCTATTGTAGGAAATCCAGCCCAGTGTCTCTAGGTTTCAAAGTAACACATTGTCCTTTATACTTTGCCTATTCATTAGCAGAAGACTTGGGTGAGAGACAGTTTTAGTTTCCTATGATGCTAGCATAGGATGGGTTACAATTCCAGGAGAGCTGGGTGGGGTGGCCCTATGTTGGCACAGTGGCTGTTGTGAGCTAGTAGCCTCTATTCCAAGGCAAGAGCAAGGAAATGAACGTGTAGAAACAACATGAGATTCTGACTCAGTAGTCCGGATTGAAACCCCACCTGCATCTTTTGTCAGCTGTGCTAACGTGGGCAACTTGGCTGATACATGGAGTCTCAGTGTCCTCATCTGCCAAATGAGGCAAGGCCACCTCCCACCGTGGAATGTTAAATAAGGGATCAGCAGAAAAGTGCTCTTCTCAAAAGAGATTTTCAGGAAGCTGTTCCCTGTTTGCCTCTCCTATTGTCACACACAGTTCTAAAGCAGCAGCCAGCAAACAATGACCCACAGGCCAAATGAGCCCACTGTCTAATTTTGTAAATAAAGTTTTATTGGAACACAGCAATGATCATTCACTTATTGTCGACAGCTGCTCTCAGACTACAACAGCAAAGTTGAGAAGTTGTGACAGAGACATTATGGCCCTAAAAAATGTAAAATAATTTAAATCCAGCTCTATATAGGCAAAATTTGCCCACTTCTATTCTAGAGGAATGAAGGGGAATAGGGAAGTCATGGGCCTTCATACCATGGTACCCCTCCTTTACCCTTGTGGTCTAGCGTTGGTGGTGGCTGAATCGTAGAAGATTTGAGGACTAGGGCAGATGCCTGTGAGTCTCTGCCATCTCTGCTGTACCTCAGCTTCAAAACGGGGCTTCAGCTTATACTGTGGATAATGTCTCCCACTCAACTGGGGACACTAGTATATACAATTCTTTGTTTCAATAATTTATTTTCTGAGCTATCCTAACTCTTAAAAATTATCTTCTGGCTGGGCATGGTGGTTCACACCCGTAATCCCAGCACCTTGGGAGGCTGAGGTGGGTGGATCATGAGGCCAGGAGATCAAGACCATCCTAACCAATATGGTGAAACGCTGTCTCTACTAAAAATACAAAAAATTAGCCGAGTGTGGTAACATATGCTGTAATCCCAGCTATTCAGAAGGCTGAGGCAGGGAAATCACTTGAACCCAGGAGGCGGAGGTTGCAGTGAGCTGAGATGGTGCCACTCCACTCCAGCCTGGGCAACAGAGAGATACTCCATCTCAAAAAAAAAAAAAAAGATATCTTCCAAGTGGAAGCCCATTGTAGGACTAGATTTGACTTTTGCAAGTACAGAATTTATTTTCTGTAAGATATTTTGAGGCTGGGGGCCTTTCTCCAACTCCCCTCCATAAACTGCTACCTTTTAGCTTCTTCCATGGGAAAGATGCTATGCTATTAGGACAGTTAGGGGGAAACAGACATGAATCCTTTTCTCCTTGATGCCTACACTCTAGTTGGAAATATAATAAACTTGTGGGACAAAATACCACATGGGCGTCAAATGAGTCTCACTACTCAATGTGGGGTCCAGGGACCAGCAGCATCAAGGGAACCTGCGGGCTGGTTAGAAGTGGACAATCACAGGCTCACACAGACCTGCTAAATGGGAATTTTTGTTTTAAAAAGAAGCCCAGGGAATGGATGAGCAGGTATATCAGGTGCTTCCTCTGGGGGCAGGTGAACAGTTGGAGCCAGAAGGGCAAGAGATTTATAAAGGGGAGAGGGAACAGGAGAAGGAAGGGGGGCTTCAGCTCAGGATGCAGATCTAAGATGCAGGAAAGAGAGGGGAAGGAAGGAGAATTGGAAAGGAAGAGCCTCACATTGGGGTTCAGCTCTGAGAAAGTTAACCCCGGCCTAGGGGAGGTTCAAACAAATTTGAGAGTGTTGGTATCATTTCAGTGATGGGACCTGCCCATCTTCACCACTGTGCGGCCCTTTTTTCCTTTAGTCCTGATTCCATCAACTGTCCCTTCTATTCTTTTGCTTTATAAGCCTAAAAGCCTATTTGTATAAATACTTGCTTTTTAATTCAAATAAACACATTTTTATTAATTGAATTTGAGTAATCCTTTCTCAGAAGCTTGCCCTTGTCATTGGACACTTAAGACTACTTTTCTCCCCAACCAACATCTTAATGAAGCCGTCTTTTGGCTGAAATGTCCGGGATCATTTCAAAGTGCTTCCTGCAACGACTGAGAGACACCGGCATCCTGTCAACGCCGTATGTTCCAAGTTAGTTAAGAAAAACTTTGCCAGCATTCAGTACCCACAAAAAGGATAAGAAAGACGGTTTGGTTTTTTTTTCACACTTCAGGCATCAGATGCTCGGTTTTAAAATACCCTGCCTGGTGTGAACTTAGCTTTCAACATCAAAAGCAGCTTTTCCAAGTTTGAAACCAAGTGGCTGAGAAAAAAAGATGTTGGGTGGGAAAATGCACATGTGCACAGCATCATGTTGTGAAATCGACATACGTATGGGCAAGTGCAACTATTCACATCCAAATAGACAGCTGGACAGCCCTCTGTGATTCTGAGCCCCCACCCCCTAGTGGGTGTACTCGTACAGGAGCACACACACGTTCACAAATGCACACACGTGCACAACCATGCATACACACACACATTGCATCAGTTACTAGACAAGCCAACTGAAGTGCTGTGTGCCTTCTGCATTCATGTGTGGTTCCATCCATATGTGTTTTAGACATCTGCATCAGGCAGAGAATGCTGCCGAAACACCCAATGAAACAAAGTTGCTTTTCTTCCTCCTTTAAAAAGAAATAGCCCAGTACACCTTAGAAATCACTCCGATTTTGTAACATCTTGATTTGTTAAACAACCAAGAATTGTTTCAATCAAAAGTATTAGCTGACCCTCTGCCGGATCTGTGCCTTGATGGCAGCCTGGAGCAGCTCTGGTGGGGACATGTGTGTCCCTGCCCCCACACTCACTCCAAGCTTCCAAGTTCAGCCTTTGCAATGAGGCCTGTCCTTGTGGCTGTTCTGATTTTGCCACTTGCTAAACCTCAAAGAAGGCAGGTGCGGGCAATCCAGCAGAAAGAAAGCTGATTTCCTGTTTTAAAATCCAACACCAGTTCTAGCTCTGCCCCTGGCTCCCTCTGTAACCTGAGTGAACCTCAACATCTTCATCTGGAAAATGGGTCTATGCCACGGAAGCAGCGTCGTTGTCTGGGGTAAATAGTCGAGATTTGTTGTCTCATGGTCCTGGAAAACTAGGACACACCAGAGTAAGGTTAAAAGTGAAAGTTTAATAGATAAAAGAAAGAGACAAGCTCTCTGAGGCAGAGAGGGGTCCTGGAGAAGCGGGCTGCCAGTTCCAAGGTGAAATGTAATGAATGAGTTTTATAGATGAGCTTGAGGAGGCAGTATCTGATTTACATAGGGCACTAAAGATTGGTCGAATCAGGTGTGCCATTTGCATAAAGTGTGAAAAACTGGTTAGGACTAGGTGTGTCATTTGCAAAGTGCATGAAAAAGCTGGCCGACCCACCCTCATCTTTTATTATGCAGATGGTTTCTCTACCTGGCTGGCATCCTTTTGCCTTCTTCTTTACCATACACGTACTAACAAAGAAAAGGAAAAATAGAGTCTCCATGTTGAACATACCTGGCCCCCAGGTAGCCCTTTTCTATTGGCACAGCTGCCTGCATTCATCTGTGCAAGCTTCCAGCTTATCTATGTTTGCAGCTCCATTTCTAGGTTGCTCTTTATTAGAAAAGAAATTATTTGGGGGCTGCTTTTTGTTAAAAGGTAAACCTTGCTGAGAGCTCTTTTAGCCTCACTATCTGCCCAGTAGTTTCTATATCTTGTATCTCATATCCTTGAGTGTCTCAAGTAAGGATTTGGGGAGTGTAGGTGAGTGAACTTCATCAACCATGCAGGGTTGTGCAAACCAAGGTACCTATCCTTATAGCAGCTGTTACAGAGTATACGGCTGTCACCAAGAATAGGGCAGACCAGGGCCTGGCCAGACTTCAGAAAGCTCCATCATATGGTTTGAATGTCTGTCCCCTCCAAAAGTCATGTTGAAACTTAATCCCCAATGTGGCAGGATTGAGTGGTGGAGCCTTTAAGAGGTGATTGGGTCATGAGAGCTCTGCCCTCAGGAATGAATTAATCCAATCATGGCTTAATCAATTAATAGATTAATGAGTTATCATCGGAGTGGGAGATACCAGGAGAAGAAGAGAGGCCTGAGCTAGCACACCAGCCTCCTTACCACATGACCACCTCGGGACTCTGCAGAGGGCCCCTACCAGCAAGAAGGCTTTCACCAAATGGGGTCTCTCCACCTTGGACATCTCAGCTTCCACAAATGTAAAAAATAAATTCCTTCTCCTTATAAATCACCCAGTTCAGGGATTCTTTTATAAGTGATAGAAAATGAACTAAGACACACAGGAAAGCAAATGCATCTCTGTATATTTCTTAGACTCTCCCTTCTAAGTGCTTCTTCTGAAGCAAAAGCAGTCTCACCTTTAATAAAATGTGACAGCCGGGCGCAGTCATTCACACCTGTAATCCTAGCACTTTGGGAGGCTGAGGAGGGCAGATCACAAGGTCAAGAGATGGAGACCATCCTGGCCAACATAGCTAAACCCCATCTCTACTAAAAATACAAAAATTAGCCAGGTGTGGTGGTGTGTGCCTGCAGTCCTAGCTACTCGGGAGGCTGAGGCAGAAGAATCACTTGAACCCAGGAGGTGGAGGTTGCAGTGAGCCAAGATGGCACCACTGCACTCCAGCCTGATGACAGAGTGAGACTCAGTCTCAAAAATAAATAAATAAAAAATAAAAATGTAACAAGACCTTTCCAACTTTAGTACCTCCTTCCCACCCAACCAGGTGCCTGCAAAGCTCAGTCTTTGGAGAAGTCAGACTCCATTGTGTTGTTTTTAAACCTGATCAAATTCATCCTTTTAAAATATACAATAATAATAATAATGGCTACAGTTATGGTGAGCCCACTATAATGCTGCAAAGCATTGAATGCTTTATTATGTTCTTTAACCTTCACAACAATCCCTGTTTTGTAGATGAGAAAAATCAAGGTACATGAGGTGAAATAACTTGCTGTGGGATACAGAACTATTACAATAAGGGGTAATGCTAAGATTACAATTAAGCACTGCATCTCCTCACTTCACACCCCGTAACCACTGAGATCTCCTGCCTTCCAAGGGCTCCTCTGGAACAATCCCTCCCAGATACTGCAACTTGACATATTTTAAACCCACTGGAATGTTTCAGAGAGCACTTGAAGCAATCATCAGGACAATAAAGGTAGAACCAAACAAAAGGCTATGATTATGTTGGTATCTCATTTCCAGCAAGACCACTCCTGATTCCCAGCTGATCCTGTTGTCCCGAGTTAATTATTAACATTCTAGCTTTGCCTTTTACTCTCAGATGCAGCCAGTCCAGGACCATAAACTACAAGTAATCCTAGGCTTAAAACTTTTACAAGAATATGTAGACATTAAGCTGAGTTTTAAAAAAGGAACTCCCAGAAACAGCCCTTGTGAAAACTGACTGCTGTTTCTCTGCAAGAATACTCTTGGCAGATTTTTTTTTATTGTACTTTAGGTTCTGGGGTACATGTGCAGATCATGCAGGATTGTAATTCCTGGGTGCCAAGTCCTTAAGCCTCCCCTGAATTATAAATTGAGGTGTTTCTCTATTATTTCAAATATCCAGCATGTAGTCTGCAAGACCACTCCTACAAATCCAGGGGTCCTGGGAAGAGAAGAATCATTCTAAAACTCTGTTCTAAATCCTTGTCATTTCCTATTTTAAAGTAAGAGTTTGCTTGTATCATTCTGTTTCATTTCATTTTTAAGTTATGTTCTGATTTCAGTTTACCTATTTCCTTCCATTTCACTCCATCACTACAGCTACTAAATAAAGGGGACAATTATTTAAATCTTATCCTAATTGCATAGTTCATTTTAACTATGTTTACACTAAAATTGATTCATGTGTATATTTGAGTTAATAAAAATTCCATTTTATAGAGTGATTTCCAGTTACCTCTATATACTATAACTAGTTGATAAGGAAAGTTGAACATAAACATGAACATAATACGAATTCCCTAACTCTTACCTATTTAAGTGTGGTATTTGGGTAATAATTAAGCCATGTTGACTCATCAGTGTAATGAAGATTTCTCTCCATGTTTAAGGGTATAGTTTTGTGGGAATCCCTGCTGTCAGCTCCTGCAGGACCACCCCTATGGGACCGCTGGACAAGGGGTCACGGTGCCCATCTCTTGCTTCAAGGTACCGGGGAGACAATAAGGAACCTTCTGTGTGAACCTCATAATGCAAACAGCTGGAAGCCCCAAAGACTAGAATTATCTCCAGGGACCTGGGTTCGCTTCCTGAGGAGAGGAAGCCCACCAATGCCCATTAGCTCAGGACACATGAAAACGGGGCAGGGCCTCCTCCGAGCAGTTGCTCTGCCCTGTCCCTCCACTGGAATGTCCCCTTGTCCAAGCTGGGGAAATGGCAGGCAGATAAAATTGTTGTGAGAGAGTTCCAATTTAATCAACCTTAAATAAGCCGTCTATTTTCCTGGAACAAGGATTTTTCTAAGCTGCCTTTTACATAATGAAATTACCCACATTTCAAATTCTTTTCTCAGAGCCCCAGAGCTGGAACATTCGTTTCCTGTAAAATGGGGACCTCTAACCCCTTCCCCGTTGCTGCTTATCCCAGGTTGGGGCTACTGATTATCTCCTTTTTATTTGAGCTCGTTTCACTCGAAGGACAAAGCATGCAGGCCTTCAGCACTTGACCCTGCTGAAAATATTTAACATCTGAATTAAACCGACAAGCTTTGCCAGAAGTGCTCTTCGTATTTTATGTCTGAGGCTATTTTCCCCCAGCATTTAATCACTAAAACATAAGTAGATAAAGACAACTCCGATGAATTGTGGTCCCTGAACTAAATGCCATCAAGGAAATTCTTTATTTTCCCTTTTTCACAGTAAGTGTTATAAAGTGTTCTACACCCTTTGTTTCCCCGCTGGATTCAATTATTCTGGAAACAAACATTATTGTTCACAATGAAGATCCAAGGGCTATTAGCGTGATCCAACAGCTGTACTGGGGGTGAACCCAGAAGCAATGAGGCAGAGATGCGGATGGAGGCGAGGAAGCTGGCTTTGATGGAAGATCAGAGACAATAAAATTATACAGCCATCTTTGTTTACTGCCCTTTCGGGATTAATGCCAAAAGGCCCATTCCACAACAATTGACTGCAAAAAGGAATAATGGGGCTTACTGGATGCTTCCAGAAGGCATGTCTAGACTGGCTTTTTCCCAGTGAATCAGTCAACAATATTTATTAAGCACCTCCATCATATAAAACATGCTGCATGGTGCTGCCGGCATATAGAGAAAAAAGAAAACACAACATCTTTCCTAAAAATTATCGGTATTCTTCTCACTGGTGAGCCCAGTACCTATTTCATGCAAATTAATGAGCTGGACACCAGAAGCCATAAGGAAAAATAAAGTCTTGCCCTAGGCTACAGGAGGCATGTTCTGGAGTGCCTGTTGCACTCCCGTCCAGCCTGTGGCTTTGGTTGCCAGGGTTTGGTCTGGGTAGTCTTCTGGCCTTGGCCACAGCTGGACTCAATACGGCAAAACATACATCCCAGGTATCCCATTAACCCTTCTGAGGTCAGGCAGAAACCAATGGTGGTCTTTCTTGAAAAACTGGGCTGCAAGACACAAAGCAGGTAGATGGGGTCAACACAGCAGCTCTAACACCACGTGGACTCAGCTTGCAAAAGAGGCCAAACAACAGGAGGAGATGGAAGCAGATATGAGTAAGATCCTACGCACCCTGTGTGGCCAGGGCTGCCCATGACCTCAGGGCTCTTGAGAAATAGGAAAGATCTCAAGTCTTTCCCTTGAGGTTTCAATTTGCCCATTTCTCCCTCAAAGTAGGGCTCTGAAGGGACACTTGGAAGAACCCAGCAAGCAACCTTGAGTTGGGGTGCAGTGGAATGTCTGGCCCATGCCTGAGGATCTAAAGAAAGGATCTCCTGGAGCTGAAGCAGAAGGTCAGAGACCCACAGAGGAATCCACAGGCTAGAGCTTTTCTTGGGGATACTTTAAAAGAGGTCATGCCACCAAGAGGTCTGTGTGAGGTGAGCATCACCCCCTTCCTGAGGGCCTTTACCTCTGAAGGACCCGCAGGCACATTCATGTGATGAAGAGGCAGCTCTGGAAACTGGTCAGATGCAGGGAGCTAACAACACCTCATGGTGGCGTGAGTCAAGGCTGGGGACTGCATTGTGCCCTTCAGAATTCATATGTTGAGACCTTAACTACCAATGTAATGGTATTTGGAGATGGGGCCTTTGGTAGATAATTAGGTTTAGATGATGTCCTGAGGGTGGAGCCCTCATGATAGGACTAATGCCCCTATAAGAAGAAAGACCAGGCCAGGCATGGTGGCTCACGCCTGTAATCCCAGTATTTTGGGAGGCCGAGGCAGGTGGATCACCTGAGGACAGGAGTTCGAGACCAGCCTAACCAACATGACGAAACCCCATATCTTCTAAAAATAAAAAATTAGCCGGGCATGATGGCATGTGCCTGTAGTCCTAGCTACTTGGGAGGCTGAGGCAAGAGACCTCGTGATCCACCCGCCTCAGCCTCCCAAAGTGCTGGAATTACAAGCATGAGCCACGGCACCCAGCCATATGTGGTTTATTTCTTACACAGCAATAGAAAATGAGCACAATTGCAAACACTTACTCAGTGTTCCCTCTTTGCCAGGCAACTATTAGTTAATTGAATTAATCCTCACAACCCTATGAGGTGCACATTCTTATCATCCCAATTTTACCAATGAGGAAACCAGAGCACAGGAGGCTAAGCCAGTTCTTACATATTAATACTTCTTCTAACCTTTAGTCAGTGCTCAAATTCTGGGAGCCTGCTGGCCTCCCTGCTGGGCCCTGGTTTGCTTTCTCAACCTTCATCTTTGTATCTGTAACTAGTCTGAGGGGTGCCCACCTCCCACCTCTGCCAACAGCACTCCAGGCTGACCTTTAGACTAACAGAGAGGCAGAGAATGAACGGTGCTATATTAGTTTGCTAGTGTGGTATGTTAGTCAGGGTTCTCTAGAGAGACAGAACTAATAGGATAGATGCATATATGAAGGGGAGTTTATTAAGGAGTATTGACTCACACAATCACAAGGTGAAGTCCCACAAGAGGCCATCTATAAGCCAAGAAGCAAGGAAGCCAGTCCAAGTCCTAAAACCTCAAGGTAAGGAAGCTGACAGTGCAGCCTTCAGTCTGTGGCCAAAGGCCCGAGAGCCCCTGGCAAACCACTGGTTTAAGTCTAAGAGTTCAACACCTGAAGAACTTGGAGTCCCATGTCCAAAGGCATGAAGCATCTAGCACTGGAGAAAGATGGAGGCCAGAAGACTCAAGTCTACTCTCATTCAACTTCCTTCTGCCTACTTTATGCTAGCCGTGCTGGCAGCTGATTAGATGGTCCCCACCCAGACTGAGGGTGGGTCTGCCTCTCCCAATCCACTGACTGAAATGTTAATCTCCTTGGGCAACACCCTCACAGACTCACCCGGGAACAATACTTTGCATCCTTCAATCCAATCAGGTTGACACTCAGTATTTACCATCATAGGCAGCCTCAACAAAGTACCACAGACTGGGTGGCTTAAACAACAGAAGTTTATTTCCTCATAGTTTGGGACAATGGAAGTCCAAAACCAAGGCATCAGCAGGGTTGGTTCCCCCAGAGACTCCTCTCTTTGTCTTGCAGACAGCCACTGTCCCCCCGTATCTACATATGATCTCCCTCTGCACATGTGTGTGTGTCCAAATTTCCTTTTTTTTTTTTTTTTTTTGAGACAGAGTATTGCTCTTTATCCCAGGCTTAAGTGCAGTGGTGCAATCTCGGCTGACTGCAACCTCTGCCTCCTGAGGTCAAGCGATTCCCGTGCCTCAGCCTCCCGAGTAGCTGAGACTACAGGTGCATGCCACCATGCCTGGCTAATTTTTTGTATTTTAATAGAGACAGGTTTCACCATGTTGGCCAGGATGGTCTCGACCTCTTGACGTCGTGATTCACTCGCCTTGGCCTCCCAAAGTGCTGGGATTACAGGCGTTAGTCACCGCACCCGGCCCAAATTTCCTCTTCTTATTAGCATACCAGTCACATCAGATGACTTCACTTAATCCTCATCACATTTTTAAGGGCTCTGTCTCCAAATACCATGACATTCTAAGATACTGGAGATTAGAATTTCAACATACAAATTTTAGGGGCACACCATTCAGCCCCCGCAAAAAGGCACCAAGGTCAAACTCAAAGGCTTGAACAATCTTGTCAAAGCCCAAGTGAAAGGCCACCTCAGAGCAGCTCCCAGCCATTAGTCAACTAATAGCCGGCAGAGCCAAAGATTCCCAAATTCCATCACCACTACCTCCCCCAACCTCTTCCCTTACCCGCACCCCAGACCCTCAGCCCTGGGCCATCATTTCCTGCCCTGTACTCCAAGACACATGGCCCCACAGAGCCCAGGTATCATGCCAGGTAGCGCACTGTAATCAGCTGGTCTCATTGGAATTTCAAAGGAGAGCAATATTTAGCAGTTCAAGCAGGGCCAAGGGCTGACATTAAGCAAATTTCAAGGGTTATTTGAAGTTAATTGAGTTTAATCATATAATGATTTTATAATTAGTCATAGTTTTCTTCTTTCTAGGAGGGTGGACCTGAGCTCTAACAAAAGGGTTGAATCGAACAGGGAAGGGGCCCAGGCAACAGTGGTGGGAAACCGGTAGGGCCACGGTGGAGGACGAAGTGTGCGGATGAACCCACAGAAATGCACAAGTATGTCGGGCCCCAAACTGCACCAGCATGAGCTGGGACCCGGAGCTCACGCTCCACTTGGTGGTGCTTCCTGCTTTTTCGAACTCCTTACTAGGGGGTACGTCTCTTCTGTGTTGAGATGGAGGCTTGTTGCAAGGGGGTGGCACAAGAAAATGTCCAAGGTGACCAGTCTCATTGTGAACACTGCAAATGCTGCTTCGGATCCAGCCACGCGATCTAAAGGGCTGTTAACTTAATGGACCAGTAGTTTTGAACTCCTGGACAATTATGAGGAATTTCTGTTGGCCGAGCTTCAATCCTGTAGGTCTTTTAGGTGGGTGCCGTGAGGTCCCCATGGGCCTCTCACCCAAGCCGACTCTGGGCTCTAGGTTTTGCTTCCAATGTCATAACATTTACCCCTTGGGGCCTCATTGCATCCCTGAATAATGGAATTGGGGATCACTCACGGGAAGTCCTGCAAATACGTTGTGAGATGGGCTTCCCATAAAAAGCCAAACTGTGTGGTGTTGGAAACTGATGCTTGGTGCCACAAAGAAAAATTAGCACTGAGACAAAGGATCCGTTAGCAACACAATTTTTACTTCCTGGACTGCAGGAAGGGTACCCTCACTAGCTGTCATGCCACGAGAGTGCAATGAACAAAGGAAAACACACAAATTTATCCCTTATGCATTTGGGGTCCTCCTTACTGCTGTGTCTGATCTCCATTGGCCGGAGCCAGACTTCACAATTTAAACTAAAATCCAATTGGCTCACAACTTAAAACTTTTATAAACAGGTAAAAGCAATTGAGAGCTGGGACATGCCTTAGAGCACATCTAGCACAGATATCCTGGTTAAAGTACAAGGACATAGAGTGTACTACATGCCTGTAAGCATGGCATGTCCAACATAGGATAGGACTTAAGTTATTAGCACACTTATTCTTTAACAAGCAAGGAAACTTTTAAAAGGAACTTTTTTACTTCCCACACCAGAATGGAGGGAGACAGACTGACCAGGGTGACAACATCCAGTGCATCACCATGTGTGTGAGTCCCCAAAAATCAGATGTTTTCTCTTAAATTCATAATCACAAAGTGGGAGAGCAGTAGGAAGAAAACTACAATTTATCAAAAAAGGACTATTGTTCCAACACTGTGCTCTCTCATTTCTTTCCCACGGCCACCTTTGGGGACCACAAAGAGAAGGTCCCAGAGGCGAAGTCACCTGCCTGAGGCCACACACTCAGTTCCAGGCCATCTGACTCCAGCATCAGTAGCAGTGCACTGTCCCATGCCAGCCAGCGCAGATAAAGAAGGCATGGTGGGAAAGCTGGACAGGTTCCAGCAGAAACACCCCATCACTGCACAGACACCTGTGACACCATTAGCCTGAGACGTCCACCCACTGTCCCCCCAGGAAAGGCTAAAGGTCCCATCAGAGACACATTAATGCTTTTCTTTGTCTCCCAAGCCCCTTCCTCACAGAAGGGTTAAGTTAACCACATGAATATAATTCCAGGAAAATGAATCAATGAGATAAAGGTGTAGAAAATGCTGCGTGTAGGCTGGGCGCAGCAGCTCACACCTGTAATCCAAGCAGTTTGAGAGGCCGAGGCCGGCAGATCACAAGGCCAGGCGATCAAGACCATCCTGGCTTACATGGTGAAACCCCATCTCTACTAAAATTTGAAAAGAAAATTGGCCAGGTATGGTGGCATGCACCTGTAGTCCCAGCTACTGGGAAGACTGAGGCAGGAGAATTGCCTGAACCTGGGAGGCAGAGGTTGCAGTGAGCCTAGATCACAGCACTGCACTCCATGCCCTCCAGCCTGGGTGACAGAGCATGACTCCAAGGAGGGAAGGGAAGGAAAGGGGAGGGGAGAAGAGGGAAGGGGAGGGAAGGGGAGGGAAGGGGAGGGAAGGGGAGGGAAGGGGAGGGAAGGGGAAGGGAAGGGAAGGGAAGGGAGGGGAGGGGGGAGAGAGAGAGAGGAGCGGGGAGAGGGAGAGAGGGAGAGAGGGAGGGAAGGAGGGAGGGAGGAAGGAAAGAGAGAGAAAAAGAGAGGGGGGGAGAGGGAGGGAGGGAGGGGCAAGGAAGGAAGGGAGGAAATGCTGAGTATAGACTCCAGCCTCTTATTATTTGATGATGGAAATACTAAAGATGCACCATGCAACCCAAATGCCTGTCAACGGATGACTGGGTGGATCATATGTGGTGTATACATACAAGGGGATTGTTATTCAGCCTTAAAAATAAAGGAGATTCTACTATGCAGCCATAAAAAGGAATTAGATCATCTCATTTGCAGGGACATGGATGAAGCTGGAAACCATCATTCTCAGCAAACTAACACAGGAACAGAAAACCAAACACCTGATGTTCTCACTCATAAGTGGGAGTTGAACAATGAGAACACATGGACACAGGGAGGGGAAGAGCACACACCGGGGCCTGTCAGGGGTGGGGGGAAAGGAGAGGGAGAGTATTAGGAGAAATACCTAATGCATGCAGGGCTTAAAACCTAGATGATGGGCTGATAGCTGCAGCAAACCACATGGCACGTGTATGCCTATGTAACAAACCTGCAAGTTCTGCACATGTATCCCAGAACTTAAAGCAAATTAAAATATATAAATAAAGGAGATTCTAATGCATGCTTCAAGACAGATGAACCTTGAAGACATTGGGCAGAGTGAACTCACCAACAACAAGAGAATTGCTTGAACCCAGGAGGCAGAGGTTGCAGTGAGCTGAGATTGCACCATTGCACTCCAGCCTGGGTGACAGGGCAATTCCGTCTCAAAAAAAAAAAAAAAGTAGTAGCCTGTTCTGAATGGAGACTGAGCCCTTGACTCAGGCTTTACTGGGACAGCTTATCCTGTACAAGGTCAGTTCACCGTTGGCTACTGGTGCCTCTGCTGCTTCTGGCCAGGCACTGCCTCCCCTGCCCCAGGCTGCTGTTGCTGCTGCTCCCTAACTTTCCCCCTTCCAGGCACCCCCAAGTCTGATGAAAACTGGGACATGCTCGAGCCACATTCTAAGTGTCGCAAATGGTGCTGTGACTACACATACATAGAACACAGTGAAGAATGATGCAGGCTCTCTCTTCCTCTCTCATACACACACACGGACACACTCACACAAAAAAATACTACACCGTTCCCAAGAGCCGACGCCTAAAGCATTGAGACCGAGGGGTATCTGTTGGCCTCCCCCAACTCCAGACTGTGATGAGAGCACCCAGTCCCTGTTTAGAAAGGGACCCAGGATAACAGTGGATAAGACACAGCTCTGTCCTCAAGGATCCCAAAGTCTCTGGAAAAGCCCAGCATGAAAGTGGAGGTGGTAATCCAAAGCCATGGGGCAAGGATAGGGGGAGCCTCCAGTCCTACTGAGCACAGAGAGGGCCTCCAACCTGGGCCTTGGGAAGGGGCAGGAAGATTGCTAAGGCAGCTACTGCCTGGATCTCGAAAGACAAGGAAATTCAGGTAGATACGGAGAAAGGAGTGGCCCAGGACGCAGCAACAGCTAGTGGGGAGAAAGGCCAGTAAGAAACACTGTCTCTGCTGCCAGACTCTCCCCTCCCATCCTGAGTCTCGCTCGTGAGCTGAGGGACATGTTCACTAGAGTCCTGCCTTCCATGACTTCATCCATAAAGGGAGGCCGATAATCTCTCTCCTGCAAGGGGAATTGCTAGGAATCCAAGAAGCTGTGTGTGGGGTCATGAGGCTCCTTCCCTGCAAGGGGACCTTCTGCTACCATCTCCCACCCCCAATACCCCCAGCCACCTATGCTCTTCATTTCGCAGCAGATGGAGCTGCCCTTGTTACTTCTGCAAATCTCCAGGCTTCTGTTGCCTCCCCTTCAGCCCTCCTCGTCTCCAGTCACCAGACACACGTGCACACATGTATAGCACACATGCACACAAGAACGCTGCACATGTGTGCACAAACATGACCACAAGTACGTGCATGTACACACACCTACACATGCACACTCATGCCGTTAACCCCTCAGTCAACTGGACAGAAGCCTGTAATCTTCCTGCTGCTCCCACCAATGCTGAATCCTCAGTGCAATAGTCCGAAGACTCTAGCTTGAAAAAATAATAATGCTGAGAACACTTGCCCTCACCCAAGAGATTTTACTTTTCGTGAGCCTGGGGCTTGAAGTCTAAGATTTTAACTGATGACTTTGCAGTGGGTGGGTAGGTGGAATTAGGTCATTCTCTCCTTCTCCTCCTACCCCAGGTGCAGTTTCTTCTTGCCCTGTGCTTCCAGGTGTGGAGCTATTCCAGACACCTGACAGTCCAGAGGCTGCTCTCTCATGATCTACATTTTGCTGGATTTCAGAGAATAAACCATTTTAAAGCACCATTGAGGGTAATATCCATCAGTTGTGTGCTCATGACAAATCATTAAAGCATGTGACCCAAGTGGAATGGGGACTGTGGATCAATTTTGACTATCTAGCAATCTGCCCACCCAGGTTTGTGGCATCCAACATCCACACTCTTTTCCTTCCAGACACTGCCCACCAAGACACCCAAGCAAGATACGTGATGAACCCTACTGGCTTTACTGTGCAACACAAGCCTTTTCTTTTCAGACATTCTGCAATTCTAACTCCCTTCCCACACCTGATGGCCCAACTTGTGGATTTTATAATGTCCACCAGCACGGCCTGGCCACACTTCAAGATGGCAGCTTATGCCCATGGTATCCACCACTGCCTAGATGGGATATTTTCAACTACAAGCAACAGACGACCTGGATTCAAACTGGTTTTAAAATATGGACACTGATTATTTCCTGTTATAAACAGGACAGCCAGGTAGAATGATGACCTGCCAACTCAACAGAGCCTTCAGGGATTGTATTTTGCCATCCATGATCTTAACATCTTCACCCTCATCCCCTGGAGGTCCACCCATGGCTCCATCGGCAGCCTTCCATCAAGCAGGTAGACCGTGTCATCCAGGTGGACTGGAAGGTAGATCACTCACATCCTGTGGGAGTGAGAATCCCTCCCACCTGACTGGCCTCTGGCACTTGGAGCCTGATTGGGCCAAGGAAGGTCCAATTCACCCCTTGACTCAGCTCTGTCACCTGGGGTCTACCACACTTCCTGCCTCCTATGGCTGCACCATGGAGGAGCAGGGGAATTAACAAAATCTGGGTCCCTTAGAAAGAAGGAAGGGAAACTGGATGCTGGGTAGGTGGCTGCCAAAGCCACAGCATCCCATATGACATGGACTCATCAACATGGGCCTCAGACCCGGCCCCCTTGGCAGATGCACAATAAGAAGTTGGTGCATGGGCCGGGTGCTGGGGCTTATGCCTGTAATCCCAGCACTTTGGGAGGCCGAGGCAGGTGGATCACCTAAGGTCAGGAGTTCGAGAACAGCTTGACCAACATGGTGAAACCCCGTCTCTACTAAAAATACAAAATTTAGCTGGGTGTGGTAGCACATGCCTGTAATCCCAGCTACTTGGGAGGCCAAGTCAGGATAATCACTTGAACTTGGGAGGTAAAGTTTGCAGTGAGCTGAGATTGCGCCACTGCACTCCAGCCTGGATGACAGAGCAAGACTCTATCTCGAAAGAAAAAAAAAAAAAAGAAAAAAAGAAAAAGAAAAAAAGCTGGTGCATGCCCAGCACAGGGCACCCCTTCAGAAAGAAAGGGGTTCATGGGGAGCTTCTTAAGCAAATCCAGGCAAAGCCAGCCTTCCTGTCACAGAATGCTTCAAGATTTTTGGAAAGTGCTTTCCTCCAAGCATCTGATTAAACATTAATAAAAGGTCAAGGTTGTGGTGCGAAGGACTCCTGCCTCTATTCCTCAAGAATGCTCCTGCTTCAATGCCCTTGCCTCACTTCCTTCCTCCCTGTCTGTCCCATTGTCCAAACGCTGAGAGATGGCACCAACAACCTGCCTCTGCTTCCTTTGAATGGGGCATTTCCAAATCCTTCGTTTGTAGGAACAGTTTTAGAATTTGGGTCATTTGTGGTCCTAGGTTGGAGAGTTTTGCTTCCCTGCAAAGCACTTACAGACCAGAAAAAAACGGATGGTCAACACGATGGGATTTCTGCATTCAAGGCCACCTTTCCTGTAGGTTAGTATTATTGATCACCTACACCTCAAGGCCTGACAGGTAATCAATAGACCCTCTAACCCACATATGTGACTTGGCCTGTGGGGGCTTTAAAAACAAGAAGTGAACATGGCAACTCTGGTTCACACTTTTCATACACGAGAATTACATTTTTTTTCCCCAGAGCTGCAAAGTCGTTTCTGCTCAAATTACCCCAGCCATCTTAGGAGCACATAATCAGAGGGTTCTTTTCATTTTTTCCTGCCAGATAGTTCTACAACCAACCTCAAGCCATTAAGAGCAAGTGACAGGCCAAACTTTGGGGAAAAAAATCTTATCTATGCCCCCAAAGAGCTAGGATTCCATATCACCATTCCTTGGAAGGGGCCATTAACCTTCTAGATGTGGGAAATAATGATGCCACAGTCGGGGCAGGAGAAGAGGAAAAGGGGGTGGGACATAGAAGCCATGGACACAGTGACTCTCAGAAACAGAAGGATCATGGCTGGTGATAATGACATTGACCCTCAGGCTGTGAATTTAGTGGAATAAGGGTTAAGAGGAGCACGAAAAACTCTCAAAGAAAAACAGAAGATAAAAGACTCTAAAACTATCATCTGCAGGAAGCCAGACCTGACACAGCTTTACATCCTATCTAGACCAGAAGCCACCTCTTCAGTGGGCTCATACTTCCCTGGACATATCTGTAACATTGTGTGTACACATATGTATATTTGTACATATATGTATATATATGAATACATGTATGTACTTACAGCCTTGGCGGAACAGCTCTGTGTGCACACATGTACATATATGTAAACTGTACATATGTGTACACACAGAGCTATTCCTCCAAGACTGGGAGTCCACTGAGGTTGAAGGCAGATCCTAACCAGTCCATGTCTAAATCCCAGTCCCAAACAAAACGCAGCACCTGATAGACTCTCATCAAAGCCTAATGAATGAGTGAATGAGTTAATGAATGAGAAAATGAGTGAATGGATTTATGAAAGAGTGAATACATGAATCAGTCTGTGGATGAATAAATGAATGAATTTATGAATGAATGAATGAAAATGTGGTGACCTACCAAACACAGAATATCAAGGGGCTAGGACCATCAGGGATAATATCCCTAACATCCCCCTAAGGACAGAGGCACCTTTCATCCCTTTCCAAGAAATTTACAAAGGCGAGTTGGGCAGGTGCAATAAAAAAGAACATAGACTTTTACATCCCGAGTTGGGACCAAACCTGGGCTCCACTAGCAAAGAGAGTTTAGGCAATCTATTTAAATAGGTTTGCCCTCTTTGTCCCTCAGTGCTATCATTTGAGACACAGGAATAAGACACAGTCTCACTTACAGAGTTATAGTAATAATTAGAGATATTCAGTGCCTGGCACATAGTTGGCACCCAATCAGTCGTCATTATCAATATTAACCAGGCCCTACAATGGAGTGGTCTGGCCAAAGCTGGGGCATCTATTTTTAAGCCAGGAAGGGTTAACCTCCCAAAGTATGCCAAGGTCATTCTCAGATATTAGATCACTCAGTACTGGGCTAAGTTGCCAAAGATACTAGTCCACAGCCTCCTTTTCCCAACCTTGAAAAGAATAATAAATTCTAATGGGCCATTAGGGAAAATTCCCTCAAGGATTGTGAATTGACAAAACAGGAAAGGCACGCTGCCTTAGTGCAAGTGAAGTTATAGTAAATATTAACTTTCCAAAATGCCAAACACTATACATCAGTCGGGCTATGCTAGGCTGTGCTGCAGTAATAAACAACTCCAGAATCTCAGCAGGTTAAAAATCACAATACAGGACAGCAAGGGGACTCTGCTCAGAGATCCAGGCTTACTGAACAAAATTATCATCTCAAATGATGCTGATCAGCAGTGCCAGGAGGAAACAGTCTGTGGATGACATGATCTATGCACAATCATTGATGTCAGTGAACCACTTGTCATCATCCAATCCTGACAAGGCCAGGATGGGTAACCCCAGCACGTGGCCAGAGTGGGAAGAAAGAAAAATATTTCTCAAATAACACTAGAGGGCACCACACACCACAAGCAAAGGAAACATCCAGAAAGCTCCATCCACACCAGCGCTGGACAGTGATGCTCACAAGAACGACTGCCAGACAAAAGAATAGAACCCTTCTCAAGACCTAACAGCCCATAGAAGGGGAAGGTCATTGCAGAAGACAGCTTTGTTTGGCATTTAGCAAATTGTGAGAGAGGTCAGAATTCCCTTCCTGCCCTGTTTAAAAGTCAACTGTATTCATATTAATTGGGCATCCACATCATATCACAATACTGCCTATGTTAGGCAAGAACAGGGCGGAACCATTCAGAAATGTGGATTCCTGCACAGGAGTGAGAAAGTGCTTCTTTCCCTAATTTGGAAGTGAGTTTAAAAAGGCACAAAGAAGCAGAAATTCCTCTGGGCATATTACTCTGCCAGATATGCTGTGAGTTATTAGCAGCAGCTCTGCCAGGCTTCCAGGGGACTCAGCAAAGAGCCTCATTTTCCAGGTCAAGATCATTAGGGAGTTTAGCACCTTGGTTGCAGAATCCATATGTACCCCATCTCCTGAGGCCTCCATAGAATTAACTGGGGAGCCCCATTCTTTGCCAGGTAGAAGGCTGAGTGCTCCCCTAGATGTCTTCAGGCTCTTGAGGCTTACATTCACATTCACGTGGGCGCCTCTTGTGCAGCTTTCTTTCCCACTGGCTCTTCATCTCACCTGCCAAAGGGAAATGAGCAAAGGGAAGAGGTGGGCACCACCTGGTGTGTCTGTAACAGCCTGGGCCGTGGTGCTGCAAGAACAAGACGTGGGAATCTTGAGAGGCTGGGGAGGCCTGTCAGAGGGTCTTGGGTTCCACAGGAGGAAGCTGGACTTTATCCGGACATTGGTGCAAGACCAGGGAAGAATTTTAAGCAAAGAGTGGATGTGGTCAGATTCACACTTTAGATGGGTCACAGGGCAACTCCAGAAACTGGAGAGGAAGCAGGCAAAGGTGGAAAGACAACCCAGAGGGGAAGCTTTTGCAGGACTCCTGGTAAGAAGCCAGGGGTCTCATCCTGCATTGGGAAGAGGAAAAAAGAGAGAAAGAGAGAGAGAGAGAGAGAGAGAGAGAGAGAGAGAGAGAGAGAGAGAGAGAGGTGGGGAACTATTTGTGAACTAATTAAGAAAGTAAAGCCAGCAGGGCTTGGTGATTAAAAATGGGTGTAAGGGAGAGGTAGGAGTTCAGAGGGCAGTGGAGGTTGGTGGAGCCACAAGGATGCGGGAGCACAGGGTGTCTAGAAGAAAGTGAGTTGCCAGGTAAACTAGAAGGCAGACTGCCCTTTGGGGAGTAGGAGAGAATATAGATAGAAATGTCAGTCACCTTGAAAGTTAGGAGTGGCAGCTGGGCACGGTGGCTCATGCATGTAATCCCAGTATTTTCGGAAGCTGAGGTGGGCGGATCGCCTGAGATCAGGAGTTCGAGACCAGCTTAGTTAACATGGTGAAAACCCATCTCTATGAAAAACACAAAAAATTAGCCAGGCATGGTGGTGGGTTCCTGTAGTTGTATCCACTCAGGAGGGTAAGGCAGAAGAATTGCTTGAACCTGGGAGGTGGAGGTTGCTATGAGCTGAGATTGTGCCACTGCACTCCAGCCCAGGCAGCAAAGTGAAACTCCATGAAGGAAGGAAGGAAGGAAGGAAGGAAGGAAGGAAGGAAGGGAGGGAGGGAGGGAGGGAGGGAGGGAGGGAGGGAGGGAGGGAGGGAGGGAGGGAGGGCGGGAGGGAGGGAGGGAGGGGGGGAGGGCGGGAGGGAGGGAGGGAGGGCGGGAGGGCGGCCGGGAGCGGGGGAGGGAGGCGGGCGGGCAGGGCGGGCGGGGG